>CAEFZX010032289.1:0-68584 GCA_903066825.1 Alfaro cultratus
TTTCTCAGCTGAATGCATTAAATAAAATTTAATAACATTGTCATTCTCTATAAATGATGCTACAGGTTTAGATCTATGGTCTGTATTACAATTAAACCATTTCTAGGGGCCCCTGAATGTCTGGAGGCCCCTGAATATCTGGAGGGCCCTGAAGGTCTGGAGGGCCCTGAATGTCCCCTACCAGCAGCTACTGAGTTTTCTTTGCCTTGATATCTCAGTCTTATAATTCTATAATTCTTATAAGATCTGTACTCTATTTTGTTTGTAAAAGTAGATTTGCTGTGTTTCTCCTCTAAACTCTGCACAGCTTAAAACTCACAAATTCAGTTGATGTATTGTGCTTTCCACGTTTCACTTTCATCAGTGACCTGATGTCCAAAACGACAAATGAGTTGGACATAAACATAAAATTACAGATCCTTTTCTTTCACAAAGTTGAAGTCAAACATTTCTTCCATACTTGTTAATTTTTTTTACATACAGTGTTTTTATGAACAGAGAGCTGCCATGTCAAGAGTTTTATATTTGGATTAGTACAGACTCATCTATACAATTATCATTGTCAAAAAGTCATTACTGAGCACTAATTGGTACAAACCGTAGTCAATGCTGTGTTTATACTTAAAGTCAAGTGTTGAAAAGCCGGCGAAGAATTAATTTACCACTCCTGAAAGCGTATTATTATTCATGAGTCACCTTTCCGAGCTACATCACTGATCATCCAAAGAAGCTGTGGAGGCCAAAGCAAGGATCAAACCCGAACAAGGCGGCGAGAGTGACTGCGACAAACAATCTCCGGAGAGACAGCAGACCTTGATAGGTCTCAGACATCGCCGGTGTCTGACAGGGTCTCTCCCTGGGGACCTTAATCATGAAACTTTTTGAAAAAGCCAGATCAAATGAGCTTTTCTGCTCCTTGTACTTGATGATGGGAAATGATATCTAAATAAAATATGAAAAGTGAGTGGGCTTTATAGTTTTTTCCTTCCTTCCCCCCTTCTTTTTATTTTTTCGTGTGTTTATTTTCAGATGCGTGCCCAGGATGTGACAGCTGACGAGGCAGCGTGCGCATTAGAAATGAAAAGTGCTAATCTAAAATCTCATGCATATTCAAACATTAAAGGTGGGGTGGTGGTGTCGTCTCTCGAAGAGGTTTCAGAGCGATCCAGCTTTACTGACTTTTTGTCACGCTCAACTTAAGAGACGCTTCATATGCTTTGCAAAGAACTACTTTTCACAACATGTGCTTTTCTGGCGAGTGATTGGGCTTGTGGCCAGATGAAGAGCCAACGCAAAAAAAGAAAACATTTCAGAAATGTGAAAAATATCATTATCTTTCATTTAGTTTAGTTTAGTCTCAGAAACGAGTTCCTCCAGTGAGAATAGAGTGTTCCTTGCAGCTGGCGTGATTATGTACAATATGCACTCGGTGTGTCCGGATGAATAATTCAGGACCATGTGTGTTTGAGTGCTTACATTTGTGTGTGCATGTGTGGGTGTGCATCCCTGGGAGACGGTATTAAGTGTACATAGAGTTTTCGGAGTAGAACTGATCTCTCTGAGAGCTGGGGGGGTCTCTTGGCTCTTAGAGAAGAGCTTCAGGTCTTCTCCTCGCCATTCCCCCCTCAACTCCACTTCCACTTGCCTCAACCCCTTTTGCTTAAATATCGTAGCGGCCTCGGGATAAGACGTGGATACACTTTGTTGGTCCCAGCAGCTGTGGTCTCTTTAAAACAAGCCAGCTTTTTAAGGACTTGAGAAAGAAAAGAGAGCAATGCTTCCCTTTTCCGGTTTTTAAAACATGTGAATATGAAGTTTGGTTCACGGCGCAGCTCGTCGCACGTTGTTTTCACCAGAGTGCAACATTGAGTTCTTAAGATGCTTATGGTTTTCAGCGGTGTCCATGGGAGAGGGGAGGAATTGTTTTTGTCCCCCCCTTTCTTGAATTTCACAGAGCAAAATTGCAGAGACAAGCAGACATTACCCTGCAAAGTCAAGACCCAACATTTGCAATGTGAATTGACATATTGATCTGGCTTAGCAGCTATTGGCAGAAGGAGTAAGGCGGACGGGGCAGAGTGTGTGGGTCCGCGGCAGCCCGGTGAGAGCCAGGCAGCATTATGCACACCCAGAGAATGAGGCTTAGCATATATTGAGTGTTTATGCTGCAGAATAGAAAGTGTGGAGCACCTTTGCTTAAACTCACTGACTGTTAAATTGGGCTTAACTAAAAATCCCTCTTACACAAACAGAAAGCAAACCGTGGGTGTTTTTTTTTTTCTTCTTCTTTTTTTCCTCTTCCTTCCCTGTTTTGCATAAGATTTATTTTCATGTGGGCACTTTTGTAAACACGGCCTTTTTTTTTTACGTATTGATAAGGGCTCTCTGTTTTACATGAAAATAAATACGCGGGTACATGAAAAAGATCAAGAATGAGCAGATGAAGGATAATGTGTTGAAAGAGGTGATCTGGAGGAGAGTGAAGGATATCCATTGTTTGTCTTCTTAAGGGCAGGGCACACACAAGGGATGGAGCTGGAGTGTATGTGGATTAGCGCAAGACTCTGTCCTGAATATATAACCAACCCAAGGTCTTCTCTCCTTGGTTCTCCTCTCATCTTCCTTCACTGCGATGGCCATTATGAAAATAGGGAGACTGTGAAAATACTTACATCCCCCAAGGTATTAGATTTGGACTCCCCCTTGATGTGAAGATAGCACAAAATACATAAAATAAGTACGGAGCTTATGCAGCTCGCTTATGGGTCAAATTGTGAAATTGTGGTTTGGGAAGATTGTTTTTATTTTTTTAAAGGGTTCTTTTGAGGATCAACAGAAACAATGCAGCAGAGGCCACTTCATTAGGTACACCTGGGTTATTACAAATAGTGCATCAGCCAATCACAGTGCAGCAAATCAGTGCATTCAGGTATCTGGACCTGATAAAAGCAACTTGAAATTGATCAAAAACGGTGAAGAAAGTTTCTTTGATTGTTTCATCTTGATTGGTATCAGACTAATTAGTCTTAGTATTACAGATACTAGTTATCTGGAATGGGACAGAAACATTAAATATCCAGTGAACAGCAGTTGTTTGGGATGAAAATGCCTTTTTGGTAGAAGAGGAGAATGGGCAAGTGATAATAAAAAAGGAGAGACTAGCTCAAAAAGCCATTTGTTATGTCCACAGTATACAGAGTACCATCTCTGAATGCTCCATGGATCAAACCTTGAGGCGGATGAGCTACAGCAGCAGAAGGCCACACTGTGCCTCTAAATCTGATCTGTTCAGCACAGGAACCCGAGGCTGCAGTTCACACAGGGTCACCGAAAGTACAACCGTTGCCTAGTCCAGTAATGGCACGTAAACAACTTAAATGCATGAATCCATCCTGCTTTGTAGCTTTGTATAGTTTATGTAGTTTGTTGTAGTAAAAGTCACATTTTGCACATTTTTATATTTCCATTTGGCTCTCCGCTGCGTCTAAAAACAGACCAAGTGCTTAAAAAAATCCCACCCAGCTATTTTTTTTGGCAATAATATAATGTTTTTTGGTGTCTGGAAAATAACCCATTTCAAAAACCTCCTTAAGTCATAACTGATAGGTACTATGCTGTTACCTAGTAACCCCACCAGAGCCCAGCTTCTCACCTAGCAACTCAAGTAGAGCTTCAGAATGTTTAGCCAGCTTGTTTTGCCACTGTACAATGGCTGCTGGACAACACAAGTGTTTTATTTTTGACCTACCATTCAAAAACCACTAGATGCTTCTTAAAGATGTAATGCTGTAGAACTACGCATCTGTTTGCAAACATTTTCACGTGTAAACATTGAGTTAGGGACGTGGCCAGCTACAGCTTATTTGGACTTAAAGGAGCTCAAGGCAGAACCGACCAGACTAAACTCTCATTGTCACAGAAAGATTATGTGTAATAAAATGTGCTGAACATGTTTTGTGTAGCTCTTAGACCTAATAGGTCACCTTTAAGGGTTGGAGGATGATTTCTTGACACATTTCAGGTCCCCTAGTAACAACCGGGTAACTTTTAAAGATCCCAGCCTACCTGAGTATTGTTGCTGACCATGTAAAAATCTTTTTAATGTTGTCTTAATCTCTTCGGAACAGTAGAATTGTGAGGATAAATTTTTTTGTATGTTAATTTAGTTCCTGTGTCGTCTCGACTTGTCTGCCCTGATTGCTCCCAGCTGTGTCTCGTGTTCCCTGATTACCTCTTGTGTATTTAATCCCACCTTTGCCTGTGTTTCCCTGTCGGATCCTTGTCGTTGCTGCCATACGTTGTGTTGCTGATTTTGTTCTGTACCAGTGCTACCAGTGATTGAGCTCCGAGCTTTTGCTCACCTGTGCTGCCTGGACTTTTGTATACGCCTGTTATTTTGACTAAATCATCAAATTCAGTAACTTGTGGCCTACTTCACATGGTAACAACTTCCACTCAGAAGAGTGTTACTTTATGTTTAGTACGTACATTTATTGGGAAAAGATCAGACTGGATTTTTTTTCGTTTTTCAATCAGCTAATATGAGCGCCAGACTCTCATCTAAGGTAAAAAGCTGAATTGAGCAATATATTTTTGGACAAAAACAATGTAACAAAACACCTTTCCCTTCGCAATAATGAAGTTTCATGAAACAAACCTTAATATATGATGTGGTGTGAAATATAAAGTAGACTAAATGACACGCAACAGACAAGCAGTCTCTCCAGTGTTACTGGATCCAGCAGCACAAGGCGGCTTGTCTTTAGTTTTTCCTACAAAGAGACATGCTGTTACCTTGTAGCATCAAATACACTCTAATAAACACCTGAAACATATTCGTGCCTCGCATTGGAATTGTCTGGCTTCTCTTATTTTCCGGCAATTATGAGCTTAACACAGTAAATCTGTGCTTCGGCTGTGTACACCACACAGATTGCACTTGTAGCAAGGAACATAAGCAATTGCGTCAAATTACTCTAAATTTTGTTTTCTTTCGGGCTTTTTGGAGCAAAATGTCCAACAGCTAAAATGAATGCATAAGCGTTTCAGCATAAAACAGGTCAAGCAGTGGGCAATTTTTCCACCCCCTCAGTGACCTTGCACTGATAAAGAGTCTGAGCAAATGATTGTGTTCGATTTACGTGCTTGCAGCATGTAGCCTGGGAGCGATTTGGGCTTGATGACGAAATTTATTGCGCGCGGATAAAATGTGTTCTCAGATCGCTCCGCTGGGTTGCGTTCGGTGTGAATGGCCGCTAAACAAATGCAAACAAAGGTTTTATAGAAGGTAGCTCTGATGGAGGCAGACACATCGTCAGCTGCCTGCACAAAAGGCCAGCTTGTAAAGAGTTCTTTTCTCCTTTTCTGTACAAATAATTTTCAAAGCAATATTGTTCGAGCTGCACCTCTCTGCTGAGCCCTTTGCTACAATTTTGAACACACCAGGTATCTCCTCAGGCAAGAGACACATAGGTGCCTTAAAAAGCTCAGTGGATACCACAGGACCTGAAAAACATAAACCCAGACATCAAAAACAGGTAGCATGCTGCTTTAGTTTTCTCTCGCTCTGTGTATTTTACCTCCTTTTAATTGCGGTTAGAAACTAAATCACTTCTTGTTGTTAAGAAGCGATGAGTTTTCCTTAAACTTTTTGAATTCTAGAGGGTGTAAAATGAACCTTCATTGTCGGTGTATGTGGTTGAAATGTTGAATGTGTCTTTTGTGGCAGCCATCTTGGGACCCTGCTAAAGAGGAGGCCCGCCTCAAACCAGTTCTTTCATAGGAAGAGCTGGAGTTTAATTGGTTGAAGCTTAAACTACGTAAAAAGAATAACATGATTTGCAAACATTGCATCTGTATACATATAATGATATTTTGATAAATAATTGTTAGTGTTTACATTGTATATGAAAGTTAACTTTGTTTCTCATTTGATCTCCACTCTGGTCATTGGCCGATGTAAATTGAGAAGGCGGGGTTTAACTGGTATATAAGTGGCCTGTTGGACGGCAGCCATTTTGAAATCTGCTGTGGTTCATGAGACTTGATAAACCGGCTTTGTTTGCTGTACAGCCAAGTTTGACTGACTTCTCGTTCCACACCTTTCAGCATGACACTTTTGTGGGAGTACAATTAAATAAAAATTTTTTTTTTTACCAAAGTTGAGATAGAAATTAAAAGTAGTACATTGGTCAAGAAAACCAGCTCCCAGCCTTGACCCATATTGTCACCCACTGACGCCGTTTCTTCCTTAGAAGTATTTTGACTCTTGTTTTTTTTCTTTTTTCACAGAGAACATCCTATAAGATCCAATAGTTGTGGAGATCCTCTGATCCAGTTTGGTCCTTGTCAAATCCACTCGCTCGCTTGCTCTCCCTGCTGCTGACACGTAAACGCTGTGGACACAGTGCTCTCTTACGGCCTCATACACCCCCACTCTCTAGCGGCTGCAATGACAAGGAAGTAGTACGTGTTCGTCACTTCATCTCTTAGTGTACATTGACTGCTTAATCGCTGACAGCAAATCTTAACACCGTGACAAATTATTTCATTCAATAATTAGAATACTGTAGGCGGTTTTCATGTATCCTTCAATATGAGTAATGGACAGATAATGTGTTAAACCATCATCCTAATTTACACCAATGATTATTTTCCTTTATTTTTCACTAATTAGTAAAACAAGGAAAACAAAAATTGATTTTGTTACTTTCACTGACAAGAATAAGCTGAACTGATCATTGAGTGGCGTCTACAGCCAGCATTTGGAAACTCATAGTAACAACTTAAAGGAATAGCAAGACCCATCCTGCAGCACTCCTGATGATTCACAGGCTGCATTTCTTCCTGCTTCAACCTTTTTCTGTTGACACATCTGACCTCTCACTCTTGTTTCAGATTTAACAGAAAGGTTTCTCAGAGGCACTGACTTTGGCGAGGGAACAAGTGTATTTCCTAGGTTGTAGAGTTATGCCGTTAATCTGGAATCTCACCTTAGCATTGTCTTTATTCCTTTTTTCCCTCTTCTTTTCTGAGGGCTGTTGTCTTAAAATGCAAGATCAATATACAGGCTAAGGTTGTTTTATTCATACTCTCTTGTTTTCTGTAGCAGCCTTACAAAATGGCATGCATTTAAAAAAGATGTGGCAAATTCTGTACAGCACAGATTTGGAGTAACTCACATCAATAAAGTCAGAAGTTGAGAAAAACAAGTCATGCAAATGTAAGTTGTTGTAGTTATGCTTCAGATGAATATAAAGGACTGCTGTTAAGATACCCCCAGCTGAGGAGGCATAGCTTAGTTTGAGTTTTACAACTAGACTATTGATTTACTCATTATCTTCTTCACAGGCGATCCCCCTATTGGGGATCAAAGGACACCGCTCTATTCTCCTCTGTTAAGTTCTGTTCTGCTGCAAAAGAGATCTTGCCGTCGTTAAATAGGCCTGAAGCTTACACGGTCAGTGGCCTGACCAGGACATTTATAAAGATCTCTGTGACTGTTCATTTTCAAGAAGTGCCATTTATCAAATAGCAATCAGATGAAATGAAGAAAACGACGACAACAAGATGATGGGTATACGCTCTGAATTAACTTTAGAACTTTAAAGGGTGACTATCATATTGCAGAGTTTGAAAATTTCAAAAATCTTAAACGTTTAGTAAAATTAGCAAGTTTCCTTTATTAGTTATCCAAAACTGTCAACCTTTTTTAAAACTCACGTTTCTGAGTCAAAAGTCCCCTGGAACAATGGCTGTGTTTGGAAAGAGAAATGATTTTTATCCTTAATTAAAAAAAAAAAAAAGACTAGTGAAAAAATGTGGACTAGATGTGGCAACTTAATAGTGACACTATGCCACTGTTATACAGTAAGCTGCAACATTTACTTGTTTTTTTGGGGGGTTTTTTAAGTGCCTGAGCCAAATGAAGGCAAAATTGTTATTAATAGCAAAGGCTTGAATTGATGATTTTGGGTAAAACAAGTTGCTTTTAAAAAAGCGCTTTCATTTAAAGAGATTGATTGCTTTGACATAATTTCTGAAGAACTTCTTGTAAACCCTCATAAAAATTACATGGACCAAATATGTGGCAAAATGTGAGACTCACACAATCACGCCCTGCTAACCAATAGTACTGGTGCATCAGACTAACAATGCCGCTCAGAACCTGAACAGAGATTTAGCCTAAACACCCAAAGATTTTTTCTGTTTTGCTTTTAATTTCAGTTTTGTCAAACCATATTTACCACCATGAAAAAAAATCTAGGTAGACTGGTCTACATAGACCAGTCTACCTCGGACAACATTTTCCCTGACTTCCTCCTCCTTACTGGAAAAATGGGGATATAAATCTCCACGTTACGATGTCACATTGGAGCCTGAGATTCACCCTCACAACTTGTTCTTCGATGACTGTTGTTTTACGCTCGGATGCCGCTGTCCGATACCGTATGCGCCATTATCACTCCCTCTTAACTTTTGGTTTTGTTCTTGGTTGCTATTTTTCCATCAGGTATTTATTGAATTTGGACTTAAAAGTGAAAATAGCTGTGGTGAGCTACAAGCATGAAAAGAACCAAATAAGAAAAGTTGTTTAAAAAAAAAAAAAGATATATGGCCTTTAAATAGAGAAGAAGGCTTGACTTTCTGTTTACTGTTTACATGTTTTACATACCAGCTTTTTTGGTATCGTGAGTCGCATTTTATTGATGCCGAAGTAAGTCTGAAATAAGTTGGGAATTAACAGTTTTCTGTTCCTACGTCTTTCAGAGCACATAACCTCTAGTTGTCTCTCCGCATTACAAGATTTTCACAATATATGAATGTGGATGTAGATATTGACAGAGTCGGCCCGAGAATCAATGCGATATTCCTCTGTTTATGCTGATGGTATTAAAAGTCAGCACAAATCACATCAGGAAGGAAGTGTGTCATTGTTCTGTAATTGAAATTATGCAAATACTCACAAGGCAGGATTTTGTAATAACCACATTTATTCATATATTTCCTCTTTTTTTAATATTAGTCATCTCTGAGGCATGGACTTTCTTTTCCTTAATGTCATTTATGTGGTATTCATTCATTTCTGCCACCACCTTATGTTGCTTTTATTGCGTCAACTTGTAAACAGGGAGACACAGAAGACATAAGCGCATTCTATTGAACGACGAGCAGGGAAACAAAGTTAACAGTCAAAGAAGCTTTTCATGCATAAGTGTTGATTTCTCTGGGGATGCTCAGCAGGCACTTTTTCTCTCTTTCCCTATTCGATCCGCTCCTGCGCTGCAGCAAAGTCGGGCTCTGAAGAGACAGAAGAGAAATCCATACGTGTCTCTGTCTGGCCATTGATATTCTCCTTACTCTTTTCCTTTTCTGCACACCTTCATCACCCCACCTCTCATTCTCCCTTGTTCAAGCGTTCTCCGGCGGGTCCGCAGTGGCCAATCCATCCTCACGCCCTCCACCAGGCCAGGTCAGGACAGCCGATATCCCATGGATCCACATTCCTCCTAAGCCTCCCGTGCTAACGTAACGTCCTCCAATGACCCGCCCACTCGTCCGCTCCATCTCGACCTCCTAACAATCTCGAAATCGTCTTCGTTTCTCTCCTTAATTTCTCCAATCTGAAACGTTTGCTTTGGATTTATTTTTGCAGCCCCTTTGATTTATATATTACAAATGTTCCTTTTTACGGCATTTGTTTAAAAACATTTGGAATCTTTTTAATTAAGGAAGGCATTTTCCATACAGTGAGTGATGTCAGACGTGCCTCTTGTCATTCATTTCACAAAGTAAAATGATCACATTACAATAACTTGCCCTTGAAAATTCTTGAGCAACTTATTTTTTCCATCACGAGAGCCTTGAGAGAGGTTCGAATCGTGTTTTTTGGTTCAGTATTTCACTTGGCCTCCATTGAAAGTGGAGCACTTTGCTGCCAGGATTCACCACTTGTACATCTGGGCTGACCTGGTTTTGTTTAGAGTTCAGTGCCGAGCCCGGAGCTGTGTGGTATAAGTCGTGAGCTCTTCCTCGGGATGTGAGCGGCGGTTGTTGGCGGGTAAATGGTTAACTCCCAAGCAGCAGCAGAAGCAGCAGCAGGTTGGCTGCGTTGTAAATCATAACTTCTCATTGTCTTCTTTCCCACTTGTGCTGTGCGCATTCACCGTGTGATTTGTGGACCGAGTTCTCCTTGCAGCTGTTTTTATGTGTGTCAAGAAGCCTGAGGAGTATGGCAGGAAACACACAGTCACACATGCTTCTGTGCTGAAAAGAGGAGAGCTATAGTGCTGTGGAAAAAGCATCAGGCCCTTTACAGATTCCTTGCTTTTTTTTGTTGTTGTTTTTTTCATGTTTTTAGATGTACGTAGATTACAAATGTGCTGAAATATGCCTGTTTTCTGCTAATGTTGTAAAAGTACAATTTTGCAATTGCGATATTAACTTTAAATGAGAACTAAAATAAAAATCACACGTGAATCAGCTTCGCACTCTGTCATTAAAAATCATGACAGCAACGGATGTAAACAATTACATGAGACATATTCATAATGTAGTCATGACGCCCTATTATCATCTATGAGCCATCAGAGGAGACGTCTGCGTCTTATTCAGCTGTTGGAGTGACAGACCTCTTGTACCTCAGAGTGACTGCATATGCTTCTTTTTCCAAGTAACCCCGGTCTATTGGCCCAGTCGTACTCCGCTCTACAAAACGTGCATCGCGTTTCCACCGGCCAGCTCAGTCGGTAGCAGAGGAACATCTCCTTGTGTTGCGATAACTCTTTCTACGCCAAGAGTTGCTCTTGAGAAGTGTGCGCTACCGAAATGTGGAAAAGAAATGCTACTGGAAACGCTGGTTACAGTGCAGGCTGAGTAGAGTGGTCAGGATCCGTTGGAGCCAGTGGAAATGTGCAGCGTTTTGGGGAAATTTATGTGAAATACTTAAAGACCTGAATAAAACAGAAAATTACCATTAAACAGGTGGAAAAACAGACTCAGCAGCTTCCAGGTCATCAAAAAGGTTCACACTCAGATTTTTATTTGCGTCTTGTGTTCTGTTTTAGCTCATCCTCTAGATCAAGGGTGGACACTCCTGGTCCTCGAGGGCCGGTGTCCTGCAAATATTAGATGTATCTCTACTTTAACACACCTGAGTCAAATAATGAGGCCATTAGCAGGACTCTGGAGAACCTGACTGCACTTGGGAGGTGATTCAGGTATTGGATTCAGGTTTGTTGGACCAGGGAGACATCTAAGAGTTGCAGGACACCGGCCCTCGAGGACCAGGAGTGCCCACCCCTGCTCTAGATCAATGCTAACATATTTTACCTCTTAATTTGTAGCTCCATAGTGTCTAATTTAGTTCACTTTGTGCTAATTACTCACCTTTTCTCAATTTGACTCTTTCTGCTTTCCTCCACAGCTGTTCCAAATTCTCCTAATTAACTCACTTCACCCTTTCCTTTATTTTTTAAAGAAAAGTACAACTGTTGTTACTTCAGTTCGTTTTAAGGTGTACAAAAAAAAATATTTTTATATTTGCAACAGACTTGACCATGCAAAGAAATCAATGACAATGAATTCTGCTTAACCTTCCCAAATGAGCATCCTATTTAGTAAAATATTTTAGGCACCATCGTTTAATTATTTAAGCTTTTATTTTATGTGTCTGCTTAACAATGAGACACAAAAAATAAAGAGATTGTCTGCATGCAGGACTAATCACTAATTTGCAACCCTCATCACTGGCTGGGCTTTAAAGATCAAAACATAAACAGAACTTGGATTTAAAGACATGCATTACTGCAAATGAAATGTGGAATCCATGAAAATATTACATAAATTTAAAACAATAATTATTGACAAATATCTGGTTAATTTCTACAACCTAAAGTAAGCTAATTGTCACATGCTTGCTGACATTTTAATATTTTGAAAACCTCGAATTTAGTAACATTGCTTGTTGTATATTTGTAGTGTAAGTATGAATTGACCAAACATGTTTTTTTGTGCGTGTGCCTTCAGCTGGTAAACCATCCTCTGGGTCTGTTTGACAGTGATTTCCAGTGTCAGCTTGAAAGGAATTGCCTTATACATACCATCACCCCTTCAGATCCACAATAACCGCTGCATTTGTCCTTGTAAACAGTAGGTGTCACTGCAGAGAATAGCTGGATCTATGAAACAAGTGACAAAAAAAGAAGAGGCTAGATAGCGGAGGTACTTTTTATATAGTGGACCTGTAGCATTTGTGGGAGTTGGGACCCACAGACGCCCACCAATTGCTGTAAATTCACAAATACTAAGCTCTCCTCTAAAATAGCTTACAGCCAGCTATATTAATTTATTTCAAATATCTTTGTACTTTAATATACATTAATACACAAAGTGGAAACCATTTTAACACTACAGCAGAAGCTACTAAAGTCTTCCTTACCTTCAGTTTTTCGGCTCCAGCCAATCAGCTCCAAGGAAAATAAATGAATGTTTCTCCTGTTTTACAAACGTCAGCCAATAGAGTGTGAAGTAGCATTTTAAATAGATATTTAGGCTTCTGAAGTTGCGTTTTCTTTCAAATATTTAGATATGCTCTCTGCAATTCAGCAATTTTGTTAGCAAATAACTTTATATTCTTCTGATAAATCCAGAAATACTGAATAGTGAATAGGTGGGGGTCAAAGTGTACACAATCTAAAATAAAAAAGTTCTGCTTTAGGTGGCATTTTTAATTTGATGTCACTTTTACAGTACATAATCCATCGGCTATGTTCAGTTGAATGTGTGCCTGTCAAAATGAATGTGTTTTCAGACTCTACCATGAAATTATCATTTCTGTTTGGTTAGAGCGACTCTCACTCTGTAGAAAAAAATTGGCAACAAAGGCAATTTGTCCAGGAGGCTGAAAAACACCTGCCTCATTTTTATTTATTTATTGTTGTTGTGCGATACCATTTATGAGACCAACTGCAAGAGAAATGGCTCAACAACACTCGGACAAATGTCACATTAGGATGACTGTGACGTGTCAAAAACAAGCTGAAAACAGACATTTCCTTTAAACTCTGCACTGTAAAGCATAGCGAAAAAGATTCTGGCAGCTTGGAAAACGTCAGTGCACGGAGTGCGAGGACACAAACGCCTGTTGTCCTTCAGTGTGTCTCAGGACGCACTGCATCATCATTATACCACTGTGATCATTACAGCCTCCAGGGCTCTAAACTACCTTGGAAAATCACGGTCTCGCAGCAGGTTCTGCTGCTGCATCAAGAAATTACACCTCAAGCGCCGTAGTGACAACTCTATCAGTTCTTTACAATAATAACCAAAATCTATTGCTACAAGTTTAACTGCAAAGTGGGAGGTGTAATACACACCTTTCCTCAACGATTGACAATGCTTCCTCTGAGGATTTCACCCAACGAGTTATTCTTGCATGTTTGTTTTTATACATAGTTTTAATCAATCAACAACCTCAAAAACTCTGTCAGCGATGTTTTGCCAAAGAATGAGTTCTTGTTCCATCCCTAAAAAGTCATTTCTAACAAAGTTTAAAACATTTAACATATTGGGAAGTTTAAAATAGAATGCTGCTAAGGTTTGCTGATGGGGTGGCAAAGGTAAAAATTAGCGCACAAGCAGCTTTAGAATAAAGAGGAGCAGCTTTTTTGCTTTGTGCATCATAAAGGATGTAGAACATCCAATAAAAATAGTAAGACGAGATCAGATTTTAATGGAGCCAAAGGTCGCAGCAGTGAATGCTGCGACCTTCCAAACAGCGTACGCCTATTTACGCCGAACAAACAAGTCGCAACTAAATAATACCCTAGCAACGGCGTACAGCATCGTTACAGCTAATCCAATCTAGAGGCATTGATTTTTAGAGCAATAAACAACTTTCGGCCAAATTATGTAAACCTTAAACTCAGCAGTCCAATTAACTTGGATCCCCACCACTACGCGAGCTAAACCTTAAGTTGATCGGTTGAGCGACCGTCGAGAAAAGGAAAGAGCACAGCCAGGCACGTGAACAACAAACAGTTGGGGATTTATTTTGTTAGCTACAGAGATGTGATATGTGGCATTCAGTGTGGGAATACATAATGAGCAATTGATTTTTGCGCCGAGAAATGAGGCTGCAGCGGGAAAGGTAAAGAGGAACAGGAAGTAAACGCCTTGGGGTAAGAGCAGGAGCAGGTGCAGCGTTGCGCGTACAGGGTTGACAGATAGTTATAAACCCAATTTTCTATGAGAGATGGAGACTGCATTTTCTTTGTGGTCGGAACAGAGGAGCCTACTCTGGACTGAGCTGAAAGCAATTGAAACTCCAGTCAACAACGTGACCGTGCTATCTACATTTTATGAGTGTGCAAACACTTGAAGCATAAAAAGGATGGCATCCCGAACACTAATAGTGGCCCTGCGTGTGTGTATGCGTGTGTGCACTGAGCGGACATATTCGCCTGCCAAAATACTCAAATGCTTTGAATCAGTCTTCCCCAAAGTTTCCATCAGGTGTAATAGAAAGGAAAAGTTTGTCAAAGGTTGCTTCGGCCTGAGAGGAACGGATGTCGGACGTAATCAAATCATTTCCCACTACGACAGCATCTGGTGTGTGGCTCCGCTGTCATTTCTTTTTACTGTAGCCACCCCTTTTGGGTGGTGTTCTGGCTAACCTCATTTTGTGCAGTGAAGGCAGTGGGAAGGCAATAAAAATCAAAATTAATATGAGATTTAATGTATACATAAACCCACACCTGGAATGGCTGGTTGGTGCTACTGTTACTAGACGGCTGCCACTGGGGATGGTCTAAATGGATTGCTCTAATGCAACTGCTTTCTCTTGGCTTTGCCATGGAAAGGAAATTATACTGTTACACACAATCTGAGGTGAGTTCCAGTGACAGAGTTGGAATTATTTTAGTAAAACAAAAAAGAAATAACCCCCATATAGCATGGTGGACTCCTAGTCTGACTTGGACGGTCCACTTCTTGTGCCGTTTGACCGCTGAGAGCATAGTGATGCAAATTAGGCTGCGAACATTTTTCTTTTACCTTTTCAAACGTATAATTAGCGACTGTAAATGGTGATCATATTCAAATGTGGACCCTTTTGGGAGAGAGGGGGGTCAAATTATCCCCCACAGGATGGATATTAAAATTCAACGCGGCGCCACTCGGACTTTATATTTTAAAAAGAGCAGCGGAAAAAAAACTTCGCTGGTCTCCCTTAAAATTGGGGTGCATCTCTTAATTATGGACACAGAGCCAATTTGCGTTGAGCATGTCTCCCTGCAGATAATTATAATCATTATAATTGCTTCAAGCATTTGTTTCATGCAGCAAAAGCTATAATATTCGCACAGATCCTCAGTAATAAAGGCTTTGGCTCTTCACTTGGCTTCTGCCAAACTGTTATACAGTGACTGGACGTGAATAATCAATAGGGAAATTGAAATGCAGGGGTAAATACATGGCTGTCTCTACCCTATCCTCTGTACTGCCAGTCTCTTTCTCTTGGTCCCTGGGTACAGCGCCAGAGACTGATCAAAGACTGTGTCTGATTCGCTCTGAATCCTCAAGGAGAGAAGACAGGGAGCTCTGTGATTACTGAACGTTGACGTCAATTTCACTCATTCAACAATGCGTAGCTGTCACACGGCAGGTATGTTATGTACTCTGTCTGATCACCTGGGAGCCAGTCATGCCAGCCTTTATTGATCATGAGGGTTATTCTTGCATTTTTCATGAGGGGAGACATTTTGCGATCAAAAAGTGCCACCGGTTCAGATGCGCTGATTGCCTTGAAAGGCCTGGGCTTGACAATTCGGAGATGTTCGCGCTCGTCTGCGCCAACCACCTTGGCTTCATCAAATACGTTGTGAGGGAACTTCACAGAAGATCAAATGAAAGCGCATTACCGTCTGCATACCGTATAAAGCAAATCCTTTAATCTCAAGACTTTTGATATGGATTTTCAAAGGTCAAAGCTGAAACAGTAGAGAGTGCAGCGAACCGAGTTAAGGGATCACTGATATTAATCAGAATGATTACAAAATGGTAGGCGGTGGACAAATTACACTGAGATGTAATAGAAAACCACCGAGTACAATAGGAAGTGTTGTAATGTGTCCCTGATGTGGTGCCGCCATGATCACAGAGATCCAGTTGTTTCTCATCTGTAAAACATTTTTCATATGACCTCCTATTAAATATGAATCCCTTCGTATTAATTTCAATGATCCCAAATGTGTCAGTATCATTTTTAGATTAACAATATTGTTTTTTCTCCTAAAATGCAACATCACTTGGTTTCCTTTTTTTTTTTTTGTCTCTGGCAAACTGCTGTAACATTATTTGAAACATTCCTTAAAACATTATAACACAAACTATGACCTAGAATAATAACATATAATTTTTGTACATTTAACAACAAACTAACTATATCGCATAACAAACTTTCAAACTTTAAGACGTGCAGTATCTGATGGTCTGAGCCAGTTTGAAAATGATGTTTTTATTGGTTAAAGAAGGATAACTTTGGAGATTGGTTGTAATTAAATCACTTTGAGCAGCCACGTACCTCTGCTGTTTGTTGTTACAAATAAGAAAATGTATTTTGGATCTGCATCACTCGTGCTTCGTTAGTTGAAATCATGTCCGAGGCAAAAATGTCAAGCATAGCGCTGAGATGTAAC
Organism: Alfaro cultratus; assembly: GCA_903066825.1. Lineage (NCBI taxonomy): Eukaryota > Metazoa > Chordata > Actinopteri > Cyprinodontiformes > Poeciliidae > Alfaro > Alfaro cultratus. The sequence continues at coordinate 16,698 of CAEFZX010032289.1, forward strand.
TCAGCTGAGCTCCTTCGGTTTCATCAAACCAGTTTTATTTATGGAAGCTCACGTTTATGTGGGATGTGATTAGCTTGATTGGTACTTCAAAATGAACAATTACTGCTTAAAAAAAGGGTTTCTTTTTTAACCTATTTGATTAAACTACTTTGAGAAACAGGGTAGTAAACTATACTGTATGTTCAACTAATATCAATGAATATTGTAGTAAACACTGATTTTCTCCTTGCAATGGATTTTTATGATAAGCTGTGCTAAGCTAACGCCTTTCTAGTTACAACTTCAACTTTTAAATCAATTTATGGCACCAACCAGAACTAATGTAATTACTAATACAAGTTTTAATGCAAACAAATACATAAATGTCATGTTGATAATATAATGTATCAGGGCGTTTTTCATTATTATTGTTTAATTTAGAAAAGCCTGCCTATTTTAAGGGAAAAATAGTTCGCTGACAACACCCAAGTTGTGAGGATATATTCCTAGTTAAACAGGGAGGTGAACTGGCACATAAATATTTGATTCACAACAAATAAAATAAATTCTCACTGCTTGGTTGCTTAAAGGTTTTCAGGATCACAGCGTCACAGCGAACGGAGATGCAAGCTGTTTTCCTTAAACAGGAGACGTAGTTCCCTTTAGGTGACAGAAATATTTGTTTTCCGTAGCGGTTCAGCGGTTTACTGAGCTCTACATGTATGAATAAAACATTCAGACCTGCTAGAGGAGGCACCTTGGCTGGAGGGTCAGCTGCCCAAAATGCAGGTGGAGTGCAGACGAGCACCCCAACACGAGAAAAGTACCAAATTGCTGATGTGTGATGGAAAAAGCCGCGGGAACTGAAATAGGAGGAGACGTCGTGCAGTGCTAAAGCCCTAAAATGCATATCCACAGGTGGGTTGCTATGGGGTTACACTCTTTTGTGGATTACACCAATATTAGAGTTAAATGTGTAATCATACAGTGAGGCCACACTCTGGATCAATGTGGATACCCTTCAAAACGAATAGTCTGACTCTGAAAGGAGGCTCTTAGAATTATTCATAAGGGAAGACGATAAACATCACGAGTTATTTGCATTTAATCTGAAAATGCTGAACAATGGCTGATTTTTATTTTTATCAAACTAATAACTGATTTTGCTGCTCAGTGCTTTCCTGTGGATGGAATAAAAATGCACATGAACAAGACAATGGAGTGTAAAAACATTGCTTTACTGTTGCATTATATGCCATGACCATCCTAATCAGTGAACCTGGGAAACAACGGAGCCTATTTGGAGCCTTCATCTCAGGCATGAAGTAAACCAAATCGATTCGAGATCCAATCCCATAACTTTCACTTTCTCTTAATTTCAAAACTACTCCTTTGATTAACTTTCTTTCTTCCACTCTTGTCTTTTGTCCCTTATGGAAATAAAGAGTGAGGGCACGTAAAACATGACTGACAGCTACGGGTGTATCAACAGCTGCCCAAGCCTCCTTTTTAGATCAGCAGATGTTCTATTAAAAATTTAATCGGACTACAAGGAGAAGGAAAACCAAATGCAACGGCAGATTATATCTGCTTTCCATCATTTTAAGTCATCTGCAAAAAAAAAAAAAAAAAGCTGCCATTTTAGTTAACTGTTGCTTATTTAGGTTGAAAAATGAAAGCATTCAGCTGAGACGTGAGTGCTATTCGACCTAAAAAAAAATATATTAGTTTGGTTTTGAAAGTAAATTTGTGACTTAATCTACTGCAAAGCATCTGTAACTTGTGTAAATACCATGACATTCATGGCTAGCCTCTACTCAAGCCTCGCAACAAACACACTGCACTCAAAGTAATTATATTTGTGTCAGGGTCAGTTGGAAGACCACAAAATGCATCAGATAGGAAATGAGCAGATTTCAAATGAAATGAGGCCAACAGAGAGCACTGCTCATATAAAACCCTCAGAGCTTCATAGGGCAACAGCAAAGCCTGGAGTTGTTATTGTTGTCAAAGGGATATATGATCATTTCTAAAGTGAGATTCTGCTAATTGTTGGAAGCAGTTAATGTCTTATCCTTCAGCAGATGTAGTTCTCTTAGAACCTTTGGACCCAGGCCCAAAGTAGACTTTTAGCATCTTAAGCTAACTTCATAGCAGTTTATGCGAACACTATTTTATAAACCTCTAAAATGCCACAAACTTTACAATGGGAGACTATAAGGTGTAGTTTGACCGGGAGATCCAAAACTCATCTGAGCAGAACTTTTCCGTATGCGGTGTTGGACAACTTTAGTGTGATTGGTATTGAGAGGAGGGAAGGAGTTTCTCACGAAGCATGGAATGCCTTGGCCACTTTAGGTAAACAGAGATTTCTGGGTTACCCTCATTTGGTGGACTACAGTCTCAACATACAGTAAATGGCAAGAAGTCGGGACCCAAGTGAGCTACGTCAGGGCCTGTAAACTCCACATGTGGTTCTCCTACTGTACTACTGATGCACGTGATTCTTTTTGTGATTATGATACTTAAAAGGTAGAACGCTGTACACCATCAATGATATTCTGAACTGAATGTGTTGCACCACCGATCTGCATCATAAGTAAGGCTGAGTTGAATGAATAAATTAATGTTAACCTAAGCTGAACCACCTGCCTACTCTGGATGGAAATCCTGTGTATTCTTTTCTTAGTACATTTAAAGGTGGTGAACCTTCATTTTCCTTACCAATATTTTTTAGTTTCAGTGTTAATAAGCATCTGGTGTGAATGTGACAATGATTTAAAGGTTTATTAAGCTGCATTTGGTTAAACAAGTGTAACATGACCTACTAATCAAGATTTCTACTAAATTCAGCCGGCAAAGGAGTTACAACTAAAATATTAACTTCCTATAACGTGTGGACAGAACCTCACTTAACCTCACGTTGTACCAGAAGGTTATGTTTTCTAATGTACAGTTATGTGAAATCGGAAAACTCTCTCTTTTTTTTCCAATAGAATAAACTTTTTAATGTAGAAAAAGTCATCAGACATATATTCACATAGATGTGAATTTTCCATTTCTCTCAGCTGTAACACACCTTTACATCTCAGGTCTGACTATCAGCTTTAGCGGACCTCATGCAGAGTTTTTTTTTTTTCTTTCCAGGCTAATTAGGAATGTCCATCATAGCTAAATTGACCTTTATAAGTCAGTTCAGCAGAGCCAGCCTTTTAACTAGTGCAGAGAGTGGAAGAGCTAAGCCTAGCTAATTTATCTAGACCTTAATGTCATAATATGTAGCAGATTAAATGAACTAACAGGAAGTTTATTAAGACGACTATTTATATTTCCGTTCAGTAACCATGATATATTGGCGGCTTAAGTAGAGGTATGCATATAAAGTGAAGAACATAATGTTCCTCACAGAGTGTTAAAATGCTTTTATAATATGCAAAATACATGTAAATTAGTGTGATCTTTTACTACATACTAACCAGAATAATAAAAAAGCATGTGGACTATTATCACTTCAACATATTAATTTCAATATTTTGTTTTGACCAATCCTGCCAGTATCCTAATGATGTCTTTGGATGTTTCATTTCGATTATAATTCAATTAACAAACACCAAGACTAAGACCGATGCCACCACTTATGGCCAACAATTTAAAGTAATTACCCATAATCCCTCATGATCTCCAATAAATAACATCTCCCAGTTGGTGTTTGCCAATGGTTATTTTAGTTTGTTTGAAAATATGTTGGAATTTTCCAAAGGCTCAGTTTAAGCTTTTTATTTCCTTATTTATGTAAAAAAGAAAATATGAATACTATAAATATACTAGATGCATTGTTTTGACATGGTTTGCTTAAGTTACAAAATGGAGGTAGAAATTTACAAAATATCAACACAGGCACTACCTGGTAAAGGGGGGAATTGACCAAGAACTGTTAGTGAGAGCCTACATGGAGTCATTGAAGAACTCTAGTTAAATGCATTTCTATGTATTGCTTTTGATTTTGCAGCCCTGTTTTGAATTGCCCGTGTGTATTATGATCAAGGGTTTGAAATTCACAGTGTTCAATCAATTCAGGACAGGGTACAGGGTTTTGGGGTGAAGTCAACGTCTTGTTTGATCTTTCTTAAATTCGAGGATCAACTAAACATGTGGGAATAAAACATTAGTGTGATATGATATGAGAGCCTGCAGTTGCTTCCAAAATTCCTTGCTTCCTTTACCAGAAGTGTATCTTCCTGTTTCAGTTTCAAGCTTCCAGCATGCTGAGGTGAGTGAAACATGCTGACAATGAAACTAATCCCAGCTACAGCAATTGTATAGCAGTAAAACAAAAAGACTAGCCTGTATGATCCATTAGCAATGTTACTAATTTTACGTTTTTGTCGTATATATTTTTTTTAATTATAGACTGTGCAGCTGTCAGGGAAAGAGAAGTAAGGAAGCAAGGCCTCAATGTTTCTTAAACTGCGGAACCAAATAATTGGTTTTATCACAAATATGTCAGAATTGTGAAGATCCTGAGAAAGAAAATGATGTCATTACCCATGAACGTGAGGCAGTTTCTGTGAAGACACTCAAGAGTGGTGTAGCTTCAAGCAAAATCACACCTCTAACTTTTTTAATCACACCCTGGAGGGGCATGTTTGACCTGCGCAAAGATGTCGGACTGTTTGAGCGTGGGCTCCACCGGTCAGCTCGGGTCATCCTGTCTGTTCTGGGCCCCCTGAGATCTTCTTCTAAATGATGTCTGTAGTACTGACGGGGTTTGGAAGCATAACCTGCCGCTATCCCTTCCCTCACAACAGAGAAGAAACTCCTCTCGCCTAATTTAATCCTCCGAGCATTGACAAGGAACCAGACCGAAGTGCACACACAATTTTTTTTTAAGTCTTTGTTGTATTATAATGTTCATTCTCTGCTGTTTTTATGTTTGTTTTTTTTTAGAATTTTTGCCGGTGTTTGGTAAATTGATTTGTGTTTATGTTGAGAACAAAATTTGACACATTATCGTGGGAAAAGATAGAAAAATTCAATCTTTAACTTAAGTACACAAATCAAATAAGCAAATTCACTGGTGACAATTCTTTTGAACGAATGTAACCAAATGTATTATTTTAAATTTATATACTATTATTTTAATCTGGTCCAATTTTCTAGATACTTCTTAATAGTCTGTGATGTTTTCTTTCCCTAAATATAACATAATTACAATTTCTTTCAGACTTAGGATACAAGATTTTTACACATAAGTTATAAAAATCCCTGCAGTAATAGAAATAACACATCCAGCAAAGAGTTTTGTGTCTTTACAAGTGCTGAGAAAAGGCCTTGTCTGAATTTAGCCAGACAAAGACTTGATCCATATTGTATAGACTGATGACACAAAAGTTTTACTTTTTGTAGGGGATACTGTCTATTAAATCTTGTGTAAAAGTAACATGGTATTTCAGAAAAAGAACATCATACCAACAGTATAATATGGTGGTGGTAGTGCAATGGTTGTTTTGTTGCCTCAGGAAAAAAAGAGAATCAAAGACCTCAAGCTAAGGCCCAATTAGATTCTGCAGCAGGAAAAACAAAAAAGACGACAAAGTCCCGAGCTGATTATGATTGAGATACTGTGTCGTGGTCTTCAAAGGGCGGTTTTGCTCTAAAAAATTGCAACTTGGCTGAATTACAACACTTGTGCAAAGAAAAGTTATCTATAATTCCTTCACAGTGCCGTATAACCCTGGATTCACTCTGCATACGCTCCACTGAGAAGCCTAAAGGTGAAGCATGGGGAATGAGAGATCGTGCCATAAAGTCAGCGATAAAAAGGGTGAGGGGTGTCATATAAATGATTGTACTTCTCAACTTCCAAAATTAACATCTTTCCCTACATTGCTCTCTCACTTCATCTGCCCTGACCATGGCTCTTTCTGCGACTTGGACAAGAGAACTTGGTGTCAGACTTAAATCCATGTTTTGTGTGTATTCGTTGTCAAATAATACATGCTAGCAGCATAAGTACACCCATATATTCATTAATATAGTCAGTTTTTAGAGGAAATGTAGTCTATGTTGGTGAATTATTTTGAAAATATGGATGCTGTTCTTCTGTCTTTTCCTGTTGAGACAAATCAATAGTTATATAAAAGCGATACCTTTACTCACCTTCTCTATTTACCATGCTGGTAGTAATATTGAATTGTGACATCACATGGTATGTACTTGAACACAGGAACATACTTGGGGATGTTTTCAAGAACATGATATTACCTAATTGCGCCATCATCCAATCAGCAATACCTCATGTTTTTTTTACCAGTACCAAACCTCTTCCAGTAGGTTAATGTGTTTTTAAGATGTGCTTTTACATTTGTAGTTGTCATTGTTTTGAATATATTTTTGTTAAATTTGTGCTCAGCGATTTATTGATGTGGTTTCCACTTCAGGGCTACCGTACATTTGCTTGATTATTGGAATCATTTAAGTGTGACATATATACAAAAAATAAATATGAAATAAAATATTATATATATATTCTCATTAATTTATGTGTAGTTTGCTTTAAGGTTTTGTCTCTAGTTGTTTAAAAAACATGCAAATGGGTTTCAATGGAGAGTTTGAACTGTTGTTAAGTGTGTGTCCTTGTATTTGTTACATTATGAGGCCCATTTTTCCAACAAATCCTACATTGTGAAGACCCACAGAAGAAGTTCTGTTTTTGGTTACGGGTTAGGATTAGGACTAAGGTGTGAATTGAGGTTAGGTTAGGCTTAGGGTTAAGGAATGTACTGGTAATGTTTAGGCTATGGGTCAAGGTTAAGCTATAGAAATGCATGGAAATTGAATGGAAGTCAGTGCAAAGTCCCTGTGAATGTGGAAAGACATACTCTGTGCACATATGCATGGTTGTATGGCTCTGTATTGCCAGGTACAAAGAATAAACTGGTAGAAAAAAAAGTCTGTAAACTTGGCGGTCCACACTTCGCTACTAAAATACAGTTAAATCTAAGAAAAATAAATATTTCTGTGTACTGGCAATTTTATCACCTCATAGCAAACAACACCTCCAAATATAAAGTTCAATATCATTTTCTTGTGCCTTCCCACCTCCTCCGTTATGAGGCTGAGCTAGTGCGAGACTGGATCATCTGTAGAGTCTGTGGATGTCAAATCGCCTGCATGTTCGCAGTGTTAGAGGAAGAGGAGGAGATGCTAAGCCGTTGCTGACTGAGAACAACGCCGAAGATGATACGGCATAACAAAGAGTCAGGGGTTCACATCAGCTCAAACCTCCCATTTTGGGAGTCACTAAAGACCCGCAGCAGAAGAGATGAGAACTGGCCCTGAGGCATGGCTGTGTTCATAAGCAGGATAATGTAATCTGTTTTAAAACAACAAACCTCTGCTTTTTTTATGTCATGTTTTATATTCGGCTGAATGTATCCCCCCAGAATGCATTCTTTTATACGACAAGCTCTAAAAGAAAAAACACAGGCATTTTTAACATCACAGCTTTTTCCTTGTCAGCTTTCATTTCATTCAGATTAATGTTGAGCTGAATGTATCTTTACAATATGCGAATCTGCAAGACGGTTGTGTAGAAAAACTCGAATAACGCTCATAAATGTGAAAGATGATGATCTTGGCAATTTAATTTTATTTTTTTTGTCATTTAAAATGACATTGATCAAAAATTTGCTGTATTTACATTTACAGTGGTATTCAGTTATAGTCTTCATCATGCATATGACTCTATTACCTTCTGGATTAGCTGCATAAAATTATCTTAGGTTTCAAAAGAGACAATAAAATACTTTGAAAAACATTGAAATAATTCAGCAACATTTTTTTTTCAACAAAGTCACCTCAGTACATTTAATTAAATTTACCAGAAGATATTTTTAATGTATATCTTTTAAGTTTATGAGAGTATCTAGAGAATTTATTAGTAACGCATACAGTAACTTCCTGTTTCTTTGGCTTATGAATACAACATGAATAATATAGACGAGTGTTTCTCAAGAAAAGGTTCCTACAATTGATTCTGTGACAATCAAGGCTACAGAAGGACTTAAAATTAGAAAGGCTACTCTTAATTTAACACAGACACTTACACCTCAAATGTGTGTCTTCATAATTGTCTTAATGCAAGTCACTTTATAAGGACTTGTATTTTAGTCCAAAATCTAAAACATAAGGAGTACACAGCCTTGCTTGGTTGTTCTTTACAACATCTTTCTCATCCTGGAGGAGTTGATTTCCTGCTCTCCAGTGCAACCGTGTTAATTCTGCCATTTGTCCACCTTTTTCATTCATGTACTTTGTGTGAGATTTGTGCAGAGTTAATGAACGACATTGTTTCAATGTAACTCAGTGAGTTATTTCAAGTTGTGTTTCCCATTGTCATCGTAACAGTGCAGTTGAGATCCAAAGTTGCCACAGCTGCAATGACCTGGTTGTACTCCGGATGAGGTGAGAGATTGTTGCGTGGAGGCGCACGTCCCCAGAAACCCGGCTTGGAACCACCGTGACCTAAAAGTAAGGCGCTCTGTTTTGTTTTGTTCGGCTCAGGTTGCGGTCTGGTGCTGGCAAAGTTGTGAGACAGCAGGAAGAATTAGGAGTTAGAATAAATGCCATGAAACCCATTTTCTGGCAGCTTCCGATGACCAGATGAGCTCCTGCCAGTTGTTCAACTTTCATTTCGTTTTGATTCAAAGGTAAGAGATCCGAATTCATGTAGCACTTTTCTAGAACGGACCACTGAAAGCACTTTACATTAGAGCCACTTTCGCCTAGTGCGCTTGATAATATGCACACAAAACATTGCAATCCACTTATTAAAGCAACATTATGGAACTTTTATGCAAAATATGTTTCATACAGTCACAAAATGGTGGCAGTTTTACCAAAACATATTTTGTATAAAAGTTACATATTGCAGCTTTTATATGTGGATTACAGTTAGTGATTTTTGTTTGTCCTTTAGCAGTTTATATTTATTCTGGGGTTTTTTATGTTTTCTTCGATTTGCTGGATGATGGAGAGCTGTTAGCAGCAAGAAGGTCCTGGGTTCAAATCCCTGCCTGGGCTCTTTCTGAATAGAGTTTGCATGTTTTCCCCGCACCAAGTGCATGCGTGGCTCCGCTCAGGCTACCTTCCATGTTAGGTTGCATGTTGGGTTAATTGGTCTCCTTTGATTGTCCTTAGAAGTGTGTTTCTGTGTTGACCAGTGGTGGACGGAGAATCTTTCCTCATGTCTCGCACATGTTTTACTTTGTCATTGGTAGATGTCGGTTGATTTATAATGCATTTAATTCTTGATCTTTATTAATTATCTATGCTTGAGCTGATTTTAATACATTTTGAATCCTGAAGAATATACACAAATCTCCCCATTCTCCTAGTGTGTAATAAAGACGTCTCCCTGGAAACGCAATGTTCATCATTGAGATCGCATGGTGTTGTCAGACTGATTTATAAACAGGAGTCTAATCTTAAGCTAATGTATGTAGCTTAACTTGAGCACGCGTACAATAGGATGGATGGCCAGAGAGAGAGACGAAAAACTGCATACATTTTGTTTTTGAAGAGCACACAATCTCTTTTTACTCATCTTTACAAAATGGATGCTGGTAAATGAAAAGGACGCTGCTTCTTCTTCCTCCTTTGTTCATCTGCGCATGTGGTTGTCTTCGCGCATTACTGTCACATTGGTATCTGCACATAAATCCAGGAACTTGCTTTTGTTTACGCGCGTCGTTTCGGTGCACGCGGGCGGCCGCGTGGGTGCGCCGAGCCAATTTACATCCATGTTTTACTGCCATTCCAATCATTTTTCACTCCCAGGTCTAAGTGCGTGCTTTGCAGCGTTGTGCCAGCAGCTCAGTCCCTGGCTCTCCCCTACCATCGTTTGCTTTTTATCATGCATGGCACACTGCTGGTCTACTGCAGGCACAAAGCACTTCATCACCACAGCCTGCAGAGAAAACCAGAGACAGATGGGGAGATGGGCTCAAGGTTCAAGAAGAACCCTATTAGGACAGGTTATCCCGTCAGCTAAGCTCGGCACCTTGTTTTTTCGTCACCCCGTGATGTTCCGACTTGTTGGATAATAGGAAGTAGCGTGGTACATCCTTACATTTTAAGATTACTGGCAACAAAATGCTTGGCGATAAGGGGACAGATCAATGTTATTTGAATTCACTCAAACCAGCAGGCCTTTCCCTCCTTAAACTCCAGCCTGAGGGGATATCTTTAGCTAACAGCCTTGTGGAGAGGATTCAGCACAGGATTCTGTCAGAGGACATCTCCGCTGAGGAAAAATGTTGAGCTGAAACAGAGGCAGCGGGGGAAGGAGACTGTTTCCTGGTGTCAGCTCTAACTGGGCTGGGACTATTGCAGCTTCTCTCAGGTACACCGATGTCATCCCTGACTGCCTGCTGCGGAGAGAAACACCGAGGTGTCAGCTTTAAGTGGTTAGGGGGGAGTTTTGTCACCGATCACCCATCAGTATTTCACAGCGACTTGTCGGTGAAGTGTTGTTTGAGCTTCTCCCATCTCTGCCTTTCCATTCCCTTTATATATATATATATATATATATGTATATATATATATATATATATATATATATATATATATATATTTTTATCAATCTATATATAATCAGCACAACTATATATCCGAACATACTCTATACAAAAAGAGTGAATAATCTCGCTCAGTATCGTGGATAATGGCTGCTCTCTATGACGGAGCTGTCTCTCCAATTCATCAGGCCTGACCTTCAGGATGCATCTTGATGAGAAGGTAATGACAGCCCTCTGCTCACCAACGCCAACGAGAAGGTGGGGAAGGAATAAAAAAAATACAGTGGAAGACCATAATCAAATCAAGTTCGGATCCGACTTGATTGTTCGATCTGATATGATTGTTACTAGCGATGGCACAGACAGAGAGAGCATTGGCTTTCTGCTATTTCTTTATTAGCCTTTCCAGCTCCAGCACTGCCTTCTCAGGGAATGGGGGATCTTCTCAATGGAATGGTTTTCACCGGCATCTGAAGCTCATCTCTGGGAGAACTCCGAAAAACGAATGGGTCCATGTTTTAAAAGAAAAATGTGCATTTAAAAGTCCTAGCGTCCCTGCAGGCGACGGGAGCGGCGAGAGGAAAGCGGTGACTGTGTGGCGGCACAGGGCTGATCTCCACAGAGACTTCTCTATTGTCTGTCTGGGTGTCTGCTTCACGCTCCCTGCCAACTTGCCGGCAGAGACAGAAAGCGCGAGCAGAGTCGCTGCCTCATAAAGGACATTCTCTATCCGCTGCCTGGTTCTGGGCTGCCGTTCAACCGTAGGCAGGCAGCTTCCTGCGTGTGTGGGTAGAACAACTCTATATCTTCTGCTGGTTTGAATAGACAGCGCTATGTAGAACAGCTTAGTGTACCGTTTGTCGCGGGCCGAGCCAACACATGTTTGACAGTGATCGAATGTTCACGCTGCGTGTGGAACCTCCTACTCAAAGCGGTGAAGGGCAGCTCCAGTGAATCAATACGTATCAGTTTTAAAGTGAAGAAAATGATGATAAATGACTGAGTAGTAGTGGTGGGGGGGACTGATGAGCAATGGGCTGTTGTCTTCCGAATGTATACAATATTTTTCTCCTGGGCTGCACACTCAGGTGCACGTCTTTATTTCACTTTGGGTCGTCTTAAATAGCGATTAGCAGGTGTCCTAATTAGTGACAGGATTAGTTGGGTGCTTGCATAAGTAGTTGGGATTAACTAACTTGATCATTTGTCGCTGTGCTAGTGCACATGTCCATCTCCAGCAGTGATGAATAATTTCCTTCTGTAGAATAATCGCTGATGGCACAGACAGGAGTCTTCTATCTCTGAGTTAATGAAACCAGCCTGACACATCATTCTGCCAACACTAACTTTTATCTCCTGTCCTCCTGCAGACTGCAGTAAAATGACAATTATTCTTCCGATGAGCGTGTTTGTGTGCGCGCTGCGTGTGTGTTTATGCCCATTGCCTATGTATGCGTGAGCAGCCCTCTCTATTCATCAACATGTCACCTGTAATGGCTGCTAAATTAACCATGTGTTTCGGGGAGCAAAGCTTGGCTTGATAAATTTCTCTGTGGCAGTAGGTGTGTGGTCCACTCCCATCCACCTCTACAGTGACCTTCTTCGTTTGGTGAAAGGACCGTCCTCTGCGCTTCCTCGCAGTTAATTTGAACTACACCAGTATGGATTAATCATAGTCGGTTGATCAACTCGATAAAAGCAGAAAGTCAAGGTAAACAGAACTTTATGAGGCCGGTGGTTCTCAAACAAGTACAAGTACGACTCGTTGTGTTTGGGATGCCGTTAGTGGTCCTTAGATGATGATGATGATGATGATGATGTATATGCGCAAAGTAAATATGAACAAATTAGTGTAAATGTGAAGACTTTCAAAAGTAACAGCCAAAGAAATCAGCTGTTTGGACATATTGATTCTTGCCTGAAGAGACAGACATCATGGTGAAAACCTTCAGAACTTCCAGCGAAAATGAAGCGAATAAACCAGAAAAATGTCACGCTTTGCTACTTAGCAGCTTAAAGCTATTTTAACTGAATAATCTTGTTCTATAATATAAATTAACACAAACTACTGACAGTATTAGTATTACACATCATTAGTTCATTATCTTATCATTTCATTTTCATTCCGTGGAAAAGATTTAGTGAAGTCTGATGAGAACTTTATGTGTCAAGTTAGCAAAAGTTGTTTGTGAAGAATCATGATCCTCTTTCTACTCTTTCCTCTTGATCACAATTTTTAATTTTTAATTATAAATATCTAATTTCCCATCAGGATACGCCAGCATTTTGGTTAAGTATATAATAGTTCATTTAAAAAAAAAAGTCTTGATAGTTTTGCGCTTCTTATAAACTGGCCAACACATTGATCTCTCACAGTAACTAAAAAGATAATGTGATAATGAACACAAAAACCCCCAAACAGAATCAGCAAGCTATTTCAAAAAGTCATTGTGACCTGATGTAAATAAGAAAAACCTCTAAAGCTAGCACCAGCTAAATGAAATTTTCTGCTATGTCATGCCAAACACAAAATCTTTGTCGGTCTCTGCTTTGCGATGGGAGTTCGACAAACTAATCTAGTTTTACTAATTGCTTTGTCTGAAAGCCAAACTATGGTTGAATGTGGTTTTTTTTTTGTGTTTTTTCAAGCAAAGTCAAACGACCATCTCTGTCTTTGTCAGAGGAGAGAATAAAATCAGGCACAGTTGGCTGACAGATCACACCGAATGCTGGGGGAGGGGAGCGTTACTTCACACCGCACATGACCACAGGGTCTTTTTGCACTTCTGTTTTCACACATCTAATTCTACATGAACCATAGTTAAATCTTCAGTGATTTCACTTGCCAGGAAGCACATCCATGACTTATTTGGGGAGCCTTAAATTATCGGTCTTCAAAAGAAAGCCTATTTCTGTTCTTCCTAATGATGTTTGTTGTATTTATAGTACAGTGAAGGCCAATAAAGATGTGTTTTTTAAGTAGTGCAATAGTGAAGTTTTTACAAAGCACCCATTGGTACAGCATGAACTCATCCAAATAAGAAAAGGTAGAAAAAAAAATTAAATTAAACAATCTGAAAAGGAGAGGAAGGGGGGCAAGAAAAGATGAATATGCCACACTACAGTGATTTTGGCAGAGCTTTAGAACAAACGGCTTGGACTGGGGTGAAAGAAAAATAAAAGAACACGGTCTGTAACAAAAAGAAAGAGCACAACAAAAAGGCTTGTATCCTGGGGTGCAGATTGATTCTTATCAGCTGGTACATAGACAGTGACCTGCAGGGAGAGCTTATCTTGGCTCATGCTCTGTCTCTGCAACATTTTGATCCTACTGCTGTAGGGTGTGGACCGGTTGGAAGGAACAGAAGAGGAGTAGTTGGCTGGATGAAGGGGTGGATGGCTATGATTCATGAAGCGGCGGCCTTATGAATCTTTGGAGGGAAGAAAGGGGAAAACAAAGGAATACAAGAGAAACTGGAAGAAAGGTTGAAGGAAAGGAAGCGCAGCGTATGCAGGTAGATATGGGGCAGAACGGGGAACGTCGGGAGAGAAGGACGGCGCGAGAGGGAGAGAACCTCCCTCTGCAGGATAATCAGGGCATCATCAGCAGATGGGAGGGCAGGGAGAGAAGAGCGAGAGGGACAGCTGGGGAGATGGAGGAGATAAAGCGCATGCAACAGAGATGAGGGAGGGTTGGGGGGGAAGAGATGCAGAAAAGAAACATGGACAGTGGCCAGCATGTAAAAAATGAAAACAGAAGATGAAAAACACTGCGAGCTCAGATGCAGAGAAAACAAAGGCGAGAGAGGCCGACTCCGACAGAGAAGGACCGTGATGAAATGTTGAGCTAAGCCGGCCAACGCATTCACCGAGGGGTCAAGGTACAGGCCACCGCATGTATACTCAGGATCAACCTAATGGTAGGAGGAGGAGAGGAAACAACTGCTGCATGTAAGCTTCCTGTAATCCAGCCTGTTGCAGCATTTTCTCAGGGCCATGCCAGGAAAGTAAAAATGTAATAAAATTACGAGAAAGTCAAGACTTGTAGAGATGTAAGAAACGGGCTGCAAAACTCGTATAGATTAACTTTTGAAGGTGAGTGAAAACTTTCATTCAAAGCAAACATCCCACCCATAAACTATTAGAAATCGGTGAACACTGCTTTCAAAGCCAACCTGTGAGGTCCCCGCACTTTATAAGGTAAAATTAGCTAAAAAGCTGAAACTAGCTAAAAAATTAACCTACCGAACCAGAGCGTTATCCTGCAGGGTTGTGAACTTTATCTACTAGATACAACTATCAAAGAAGTTTGTGATTGTTTAAAAAAAAATGATATATTGATTCTATTTCTGGGTTATGAGAAGCTGCGTATAAAGATCCCAGATATACACTCCGTTTGACAGTCAGCTTTGACAGGCGGAGGAAAGATGGATTGGTTGTGGAATTACAGACATGACTGTCAAGCAAGACACCAGACATGTTTTCTTTTATACTTTTCAAAAATCAGTGTTTTCTGAATTTTGTTTAGACTTTAACTTTATTTATCTCTTTCTTTTTTTTCACTTCTGCATCCATTCATTGTGGTATAAAAACTTTTAGATGAGTTAAGGTTATAATTGATCCAGGTTATTTAGAAAATTTTTTTTAAGTCTCTAAATTCAACACATCCCCAACAATTCTTCACACAATGCCGTGCAAAAGTATATTGGAAGTATTTCTGCCGATACCTTGAGCTTTTTCCATATTTTGTCTTGGTACAAAAACATAATTAGTCCATCTCACAAAATCCCAACACAACACGCCGACAGCAGGAAGAAGAAGAAAAATAAACCCGAAAAGTGTGGCAGGCCTTTGAACAACCGATGGATGAATGACGGCCGAGCGCCCCAACCACCAGGCTTAGCGAGTTTTCTGGGGGAAAACCTTAAACTATGTGATTAATTCCAAACATCCATTAGAGTTTTGTTTCTAAAAACTTTGACGATCTCTCCCCTCTGACCTATAGAAGCCTAAAGTAAAGACATATATCTGGGTACACCTGCTCACTTGGCAAAGATGTTATTCTAATGCTGTTCTAACCATTTATTCGTTAATGTATTTTATTTTCCTTTCTTCTTTTACCTTTTTATAGGTTCCTGTAGATGGCCATTAAAAACATTAGCCTCCCTAAAACAGGCCTGGTGATGCCACTGATGTTCTTTTAAACTTCTGAGGTCTTCGCCAAACACCCACATTTATCACGTGTTGGATAATTAGTCAACAGATTCCACCTTAGAGTGACGTATTCTCAGACTTTTGAAGGTAATTGGTTTTACTAGATTTTTATGTATCAGCACAAACGGGGCCGATTAGAACTACGTCTCATTCAGCTTGTAAAACGTGTTTTATTCTGATGCCTCTTCTCAACTTGTGTAGTTTTTGCAAAATGTTACAAAAATGATTTCCCTTCAGGTATAAAAACATTTCTCTCTTTTTTTTCTCCCCCCTGCTTTCCAAATTAATTACAGAGATCGGTGCTGATTCACAGACGCTGACCTTCCCTCCCAGCTCATTACTTCTTCTTAAGTAGATCCAGTTCACCGTCAATTAACTAACTTTTAATGAAGAGAAGGGCTGTTGAGCAAGACCTACAACTGTTCTGATTGTAATGTAACACGCCACTACCTTTACTGCTCCTAATGATGACCTGGGAGCCTATCATCGCAGGAGAATCTAGTTTCAAGAAGCGGGCCGTAATAGTTGTGAAGGGCAGGCTTGGCGGAGCGCCACAGAAGTGGAGCGGGAGAAAATTCCCATCCTTAGGAACGTAATTAATGTGTGCAGTTAAACGTTAAATCTATATTTTCCTTTTTGACACCTCGGGCGGCCGAGACGCTTGTGATGCTAAACGGATGCATGTAGTTTACACTTGGTATTACAAACACAACGCAGGGCTATTATTTTTAAGCGCTTCGTGGGGACATAAAACAGACCAACAAAACGGTTATTGATTGGGTCTGTGATTCATATACACATATTCAGCTCATAGTTAGCTTTTGTCCTGCGGTGTCTTAAGGCCTTGGTTACGCTCAGTGTGTAAATCCGCTACTGTACATGTATGTTAAAGATGCTAGCAAAGAATTTTAGTTGGAGACAAGTGTTTATGGTTTTAGATTGAGCAGCCTTTACATTAAAAAGATATATAGAGGGAGTATTGTGCAGCGTTGCAACATGATAATTAAGCATTTACTTCTAAATTATTTACTTAACACATAATATTATTTCACTATAACGAGGAACCTTCAACAGATCCCATTTTGACTGTAACAGTACAAAACGTTAGGTGTGATTACCAAAGATCACACCAATTTCATTACAATAGATTAGTACATCTAATATGCAATACATCAGGAATTACTTCATACATTGACAGTGTTTAAATTTTTGCCTCCTCACTGCATCATTGGTAAAGAAATATATGCTAATCAGGCTGTATATTTCCTTTAGTTTCCTCAAATGCTTGTGTGCGCGTGTGTGTGTGTGTGTGTGTGTGTGTGTGTGTGTGTGTGTGTGTGAGGCAAAACTCAGGCAATGGACCCAGTGTCACTGCATCTGTACATCTCACACAAAGTAATTGGGTGATATGGCCTTACTGTATGTAACCCACACATTGTTATCAGCTTTTGATAATAATCGAATGCTTCAGTAGCTGCCCGTAGATGTACATGTGAAAACTTAAAAATCAAAACATGTACAACAAAATCAGACTTGGACCTCTTAGGTTTTTTTTTAGCCTAACTATTTTCTTTTGTTACTCAGTTTATCAAGAAAGTTCTAGGGTGTTTTGCCCTTTTATGTACCTTTGTGGTAACTTCCTACTGGACTCTGTTGGGTAATGGAGCGGTTTTCTTACCCAAAATGGTCCTGTGTGGAAAACTGTACAATTAATCTGATTTCAAGAAATGTGATTATATTATTTGCTATGTACAATATAATTTTTTAGATTTGCAAGGCCATAATCACGTGTACTTAAAAGGAGTCAATACTGTACGTGCTGTCGTATGTATGTTCACTTTTTTGACAATTAATGTGATTCATAATAGTCTGATTAACAGATTTCTGGCTGTAAAATTTTGATAGCAGATACACATGAGCACCAAACTATTTTTCAGCCATGTTGCCACGCTGTTAGGCAGTCCAATGTTTCATGTTTAGAGTTTGCAGTCGATTTAAAAAAAAGAAAAAAAGAAAAAGCTTTACACATAAATTTCTGGCCGCACATGGCGCACAGCACAAATGTTCACCTTTAATGTGCTACGAATGTTTTTGCAATATAAAGGGCTTAAACACTTTCTGTCTGGATTAACATATTCTTGCCTCTGGATAAATGAGATGGCCAGCTGACTCCACTTTTGATTCTTTTCAGAAATGTGTCTCTGTTGCATTACAGGAGGGCTTGCTTCTTTTTTCTTCTTCTTTTTTTTAAAACAACCCAACAACGACATAAAAAATCCCCCAAAAGGGACAGAAAGCAAGAAGCTCAAAAAGGAAGAACCCAGCGCTGATGAAAGGTGTTGAGACAAAAGGACGGCTGGTGGTGGGACGATGACGCCGCTCTTTTTCCGAGGCAGAGCAGCTTTCCGTTTGTTCCTCGTGTAGAGATGCATGTTCTAGGATGCTGGAGGAGTTTTATAACTTTTGTGTAGGCATTGCTGCTGTACAAGGCTGACAATGCGCTTGCATTAATATTAATGCAAACACATAACTATTTAGGTAGGAAATGTTAGCACAGGTATGACTATACAACTGATATAGATTAATGTCCAATTTTTGGAAAAACTTAAGCTCCTTATTGCATGGATGCTAGTTTCCTGTGTGAGGTCAATAGAATGCTCTCTTTTTATTCTTTTCTTTCATAAATTCATCTTTAGACTGCAAAACTGTTTGGTCTGCAAGCTCGGAGTTATAGAAGTAAGATGAATGAATTTATATAAGTCTATTTTTTTCACTTAACATATGGAAAATTAACCTCTTAGTCCTCAGATTTAGCTTTGCAAATACAGGAGGCAAAAACAGGCTGATGTCAGGGAGCCAAAGGAAGACAGAACATATGTCATGTATATTAACTAAACAACAAGTTGACAGGCAAACAACTTGAACTCATTTAAATGTGCAAAATGTAAAACAAATATTAGACCTTTTTAAAAAAAATAAATAAAAATATGCATGTATATAATTATCTTTTAGTTCTCCATAAGAAAAGATAGATTTAGCAGTTGTACATTTCCTTGTGCTTAGAGTCTCTGAATATGACCAGTAATAATCCAAACACAGAAAGGAAAAGAACCGAGTGAGAGACTAACTTTAAAAGCTATTCTTTCCATTCCACCCATTATATGTTTTATTTTGAACAAAAAATATGGAACATTTGCCAAAAAAAAAAAAAAAAAAAGTCCATGTTCCACTTTGGCAACAGAATTTGTTTGAATTAAGATGCAAATATTCAGTCAGAAAACCTGCAAGTCTTGCAACTGTGAAGCAAGAAGTCAAATAAACCAGTTTGTCATTTAAGAAAAATAAAAAAATAATGACACAAAGCAGCCCTTGGAAGCGCACATCTCTAAATGGGTATCTGCATCGTTACGCATTATTCATATGGATATGTGGAGTTTGTAATGGCAGAGCGCAACTCTGAATGGTTTCTAACAGGAAACGGATTGTTTCTTGTGGTGTTGGAAGTCCCGTCTAACACCACAAGAATGCAGAGAGAACTTTGGCTTGCGTAAGATTTAGGAAAGTACTTAACACTTAACTAAATGAGAGATTACATGATTATAATAAATATACTTCTACCATATGCCTCTAATATTTAACTGAACAAATAAGTCAGGTTTTTTGGTATTCTGTCAGCCGAGGGTGATTAAGAGCACACGTGATTGGTGGATCGCTACCCAGCATTTAAAAATGATGGCATCTCTTTCACCTTTTGCTCATTTAAATGAGTTCACAGAACCTACAGCTCATACTTTCCCCCCGACCCCGAGAGTTGAGCTAAAATTGTGACAGTTAAATAAGAACTGGTGTTGAACTGCCTCGGTAAAGTTTTTCAGCACTCAACGCCTTGAGTTGTTACTTTTTCCATTAGTGCACAATCGTTCGTCTGACCTTACTTGTCCCCCTGTTTCGTCATGACTGGGTATTCGCATGTGACCTTGCAGGTTTCTTTTCGTCGTGTTTTACAGGACCAATACTGGCACCTGCCCTTCTTCTTCTTCTAACAGGAAATTAACAGGTTGTCCGTAAAGTTTTGAGTGGGGAGGAAAGACAAAAATGAAAGTCTACATCTGTGAATACAGTAAAAGTAAGTAAAAGGTGCCTTCACCTCTTCATTTTGTAAACCAGAGAATAATAACGGCTTTGAATGATGGTAATATGAACATTTTTACGTAGGAGATTACAAAGGCTTTTTCTTTTTTTTTTTCCCCCATGGCTGTTTTGTGCGCTGTTATCCAGAGACCTTGCAATGCCTTTATGTTCGCTCACCTTCTCATCAAGAGCAGACAGCTTCCTTTCAGTTTTGTGCCGCGCCGCTGAAAGCTTGTCTGGAAATTTCTCTTTTTTTTTTCTTTTTTTTTTTCTTTTTCAGGCTGGCTGTTTGAGATGTCATCCATTAGGCCTTTTTTTTTTTTTTTTTTTTTTTTTAATTTTACAAATTACAGCCTCTGATATTATGTCAAAATTATGAAGGTTGTTAGGCAGCAAAAGTACCAGATTCTGCGAATTCATGCAAGATCACAGTCTATGAAGATTCCATCTTACAGCCTTTTCTTTTTTTTTTGCTCTTTGCTAATGGGAGAAAAACTGTACTTTGGATCAGTAGGGGTGTAATCCTGGCAGTTAGAGCCACGCCCCTTTTAAAATGCCAGGTTTTTGTGATGTGAAAATGTGAGAGCAAGAAAATCCATTTTAAATCATTCAAATGCTTTTTCAACCCTTCCCGTGCAGTTCGGCTAAAAAGCAAGGTATTAACTTGTTTGCAAAAGTGCTCTCAAAATTTTGTCATGTTTGGTTGCGAGTATTAGCATGTCGTATTTTGACTTCGAAATATTTACATACTCTACTTTGCCACGCAATTTCACCAACTTTCTGTAAGATTAGTCCTGGTTTATTTTGACTGTTACCAAAAATTAAACGCTCTTCAGGTGAATCTATTCAGTTGCTGTGATCCTGGGAAATGACATCTATTTTCCTCCTAGGGTTTCTAGCAGATGCTGTCATAATCTGTGGGACTTTTATCACTGTTTGTGCTCTATTTTTGGCACATTCTTTAGCTCTGACATTTCTAATGTTTATTTATATTCGGCTTTAATTTGTCTCTTTCACTCCTCCTAAAATCCTTCCATTTAACCATTCTTGTGATTTCTATGTGGTCTTCTATTGCGGTGCTGGTTCTCCGTTGTCTAACCATTTGTTGATTTCACATATTAAGTTCTTTTTGATGCAACTCCAATACAAATGCTAAGAGGTACCCAAAGGTTTCACCCAACTTGTTTTCAGCCAAACGTGTATTTTGGAGATGTGGCTCAAATGGTTGAGTGGTTTCATCAGACAATCTCCCGGGACATTTTGGGAGATTTGATCCAGGTAGAAAAAGCTTCTGTCTTCAGCTCTACTTATAGAGCTTATATACTTATGTATTTGTTGTCCAGACCAACAAATACAGGAGATTATGGTCACATGTGCAACAATGCCGATACCTGAAATACTCAGAAAATTTAGAGGCTTCGTCAATGTTGCTGTTGGCATCTTGTTAGCCTTCCTGACTGGTTTCATTCTGATTTTTCCTTAGTTTTGGTTCTTACTGTCTTCACTTTGCTGTAGCTTTGGCTTAAAGGCACATAGAAGCAAATATCAGAAAAACTCAACTAGGACCGCTGAACGTTTTCAGGTGTGCACCCAGGTAGCAATTGGTTCAAAAGTTGCTCATACAAATTTTTCTAAAGTTGTTGCAGCCTTTCTGTTTTTGCTAATCTTCTACTTGACAGCATATTTGCTTATTTTTCAGTTGAATTGTACAGATTAGATGTCAAAATAAAGTTGACCTATCACCATAATTTGACATAACCTTACTTTTTATATTACTTAATTTCCACACATCCTACTTACAATTGGTTACATGGGACTAAAAATTGCATTTTGTTGGTCTGACTGATCAAAATCTTGACAAAGACAGACTCTATTTAGATGCCTCCCCTTCCAAAGTTTCTACAAGAGACTTTGATCATGGGTTTACCATGCATTGTAGCCGTACAGAACGAGAAAAAGCCACCGAATTATAAACCGCAGAAATGTCCTCCAACTTTTATTCTCACATCAAGCAAAGCACGCATGGCCGCTCATGCTGAACAGAAGAGGGAGGGAATTTGGCAGAGGTCTGCTCTGATTCAAAACCCAGATGAGGAAAATGAAGAGCGGGTCGATTTTGAAAGCAGATTTCAGACAACGTTCAGTTTGTCCTTCAATGAAGACAAACAGCTACAGTGGGAGGAGCAGGTTCTGCAGTTGCAGAAGTGATATTGGTTGCTGTGCGGAAGATCTGCTCTTTGTTTTCCTCGCCTTGTGCAATAACAGTAGCTTTTTGAAAAGGCTGTCAGCGTAGATGTGGTGACACTTTCTTACTCTTACTTGTTTTCTTTACCGCTTTAGTCGGCAGAGAGTTAGAACAAGGACAGGCTGAGGAATAGCGTTCGTTTTGGTCTTTTTGCATTTACTTTTAAGCAAAAAGAAACATATATCAGTGTTCATGAATCCTTTTGAGCTGCCAAATTGACAGACGTGGAGCCATATTTATCAACTGGTCTGACGATTTTAAGATTTTCGTAGTAATATTAATTTACGTCTGTTTTCACAAACACCGATTTAGACACATTCAGTGCATCTAAGGAAATTCATAACCATATAAACATGTAACTGCACTACAGTAGGTGTTTTCACTGGCTTAACTGAATACAGAAAAGCCTTTTACGCCTCTGTATGTAGGAGAAGAGGACAAAACTACCAGTGAAATGCATTTAAGCCAACAATTTGGTTTGTGCTTTCTTTTGTAGCCCAAACCTGACCCCCCTGCTCCCCCCACTTTTGCAAACGCCTTTCAACAATTTCCAAGCTTTCTAATGTTCATGGCTAAAACCCATAAATAAACTGAAGCATTCGAACGGCAACGAGGAGCTCGGCTCGACGCGAGCGTCCTGGCAAGCCGGAGCCGCTGCATTTCATTTTGTTTGTTAAGCTCTCTGCCTTCGCCAAAGCGAGTCTCTGCGTGAACGCTGCTTTTGCCCTGCGTTTCTGTGCCGCGGTTTTCTTTCTGCATATTCCACGAGAGAGAGGTCACAGCTGGAGGCTAAAGTCTGCTATTCCATGTGAAGAGGCTGCTTGTTGAGGTCCACAGGCTGCAGCTGTGATGAACTCTTTCACCTGCCGCAGCTCGGTCTTCTCGAGCTGAGGGCTAAACAAGACACAGATCGGCGTGGCGAGCAATGAAACCGCATTAAGTGAGTTATCACCACTGAGATGGCAGCAGAAGCACTCAGAGTGATGCTGTTTTTTTAATGGCAGCTGTCGCTACAATCAAGAAAGCGGTCCTTGAAAGGGGTAGCTGATTACTTCACCCCTTTGCCTTCGGCCCATTTACAGTTTGGGTTGATCCACACTGAACAGGGCAACATTTTTCTACAGTCTACTCATGTTCTGCAGGAAGGAAATGTGCTTTTATGACTGCTGTAGATAATGTTTGCCATCAAGAGGTCGCTTAGATTTACCTTGGTTTGTTTAGGAGTCATAATCATATTCTATCAGGGTCAATTGGGTTTAAATGGGAATCACACTAGAATAAATGGAAATAGGCTGTAATATGAGGTTTTCAGATGCATTATTCATAAAAATACCTAACCACGTTGGAAAAATGAACACATTAAACATGATTTAAGTACATGTACAAAGTGGTTTCAAAATGAAAGCAGGAAAGGGTGACATGGTAATTGACCTCAAGCAATTTAAATGCATTAAATAGCCTGTGTGTTTAGCTTTGTGACAATGAGCAAAAGTCATGCGAAGTTTGTTGAAATCCCTGTAAGTTGTCATTCAAAAAAGCAATAACAACATATGTTGTCACTAGGTTAACTAGGGCTTGATAAGTCAAATAATTCCTCGTTTAATCAGATTTTTGTTTTGTCTAAGTTTGGCTTTTTGCAATCTTTTAATTTTTATTTTACATTGTACTTTTATACTAAGGTTCTACAGGTCAATGCCATCGTGTCTGACAAAGAAAGAACAAATCGTCCACAGAAAGAAACACAAAACTGACTCTAGTTATATTAACAGAATATCTTTTCTCTTTAACATGAAATCAGCGCAAAATAAATTGGTGTTTAGTAAAATTGTATAGCTTGTCTTTGATAATAATGAAAATATATTTTTGGATGCTAACTAACTTAGCTTGCTTCACAAGCTAAGTTAGTTAAGTTGCCGTTTTGTTATTCTTTCACAACCAATTCATGCTGTGTTTCAGCTTTGCAATGAGAAATACGTTGAAGAAAACTGAAACTTTGTTCCAGATTGAACTTCCTCTGAGCCATGAGCTCAGCTGACAGCCACTGATCTATAATGTGCCTCCTTGTCCCCTTTCTACCCGTCCTCAGACAGATTCACCTTCATGGGCAGGATTAGCCTCTTTCTAATTGGCTATGCATTACCAAAGTGACACAAAGTCAGGACACACGGTTCTGTCTTTCTTTGTGGATATCTAGAACAGTTTTTGTTTTATTTTGAGAGCCACCAAGGACTACAGAGTGCCACTGAAACTCATGTTGTGCTCATAAATTCATGCTATCAATGGGTTCATGCTTTCCACAGTCAGATGTCATTGCCATTGTGTTTGGTCCAGATCAACACATCTATTCAAAGAATGACTTGTACTCCACTTGATATTTTTCCTGTTAGATGAAAAATTGTCCAAGTATTCACTCATTTCAAAGATTTCACTTAAATTTTTTAATAGATTTTATGTGATAGATTGACCAACACACAAAGTAGTGCGTGATTCCAGCTTGAATTATTGTTGTGTGATGTGAATTTCCAATCATAAATCGTCAGGGTGATGTGTGGGTGTCACAAAGGGATCCCCCATGTTGGCCAAAAGGTTTTGATTTGGTCTCATCAACCAGAACATCTGCATTTGAAGACATTCGATTGCATTTGATTTCATTTAGAGATGCCAAAATAAATGTGGCAGGACAGGATTACAGCTCATAGTTTTAGGATTTATGTTTGGAGTCAACTTTGAAAGTGATGCTTGTAGCAAGAAAGTCCTGGGTTCGAATCCCAAAATAGTTGATACAGCTTAGTTGAATTTCTTCAATTGGTAACAAGTAATTCAATTAAGTTTTTCCAACTTCATTTGTTAAGTTGCTTAACTTGATAAATTTAAGTCAATTTGGTTTACTTTAAATAAAGACGTAAGCTAATAAAGGATCTTTTTTAAAAGTCATGTGGCCTTTATTTGAGAGTATTTAGATAAGAAAGTGGGTAATGATAGACAAGGAAGACATATGGCAAAGGTCATGAGGCCGGGAATCGAACTTGCAACGGCCACGTCGAGGACTAAGGTCTCCTTATGTTTGTTGTGTTCTCCCTCTGCGCCACCACAGCACCTGGTTGGTGCTGGATCTGCCCCTGGTGAAGCTTGCGTCATGATGTCAGACGTAGGATACGAATGTGACACTGACCTTAATGTTTCAAATAAAGTCAAAGTAAAAAGTTCCTTGAAGTTAAAAATGTGCAACTTTTAAGTTAATTTAACACAGAAAAGCAAGTTGTCATCACTGAACCAATAATTAAATGAGATTAATGTAAATGAGTCCATCACATGAGCTGCAGCCCAAATAAACTTTTAGATACTCTGGATTCCTAGTCCCAAAGTGTGACTGCTCGGTAAACTGGTCTCTGTAAGGGTTGTTTACCTTGTGTGCCTCTGTGATAGACTAGCAATATGTTCAATGCCTTCGACCCTAGAATGATAAGGGGGCATAGAAAGTTGATGTACGTATGTGTCCTTTTATTTTCACTTCACACTTACTCTCTATCAGTGATTGTTCTTGCACAGATGGTGGGATGGCACACCAAAAATAAACGGATGAGGTTTAAGCAGGACAAACTTCCTGCACTATATGATGAAACATGTTTTCCACTATGTGCACACAATGGTCTACACCTGCGCTTGATGTTAGCCATTTTAATTTCATTTATTTCTCACCAGAAATGGTCTCTTTCCTTTAGATGATATTTTACAGATGGTCTTAAAATGTATTTTCCTTTTGTAACCATAGCTGGTAGTTCTAGTGGTCTTGTTGTTAGGCATTCAATTTGTATGGAAATGTTCAGTGGCCATTATGACAGCAGGTAAGGGAGAAGACCAGTGAAGACATGAATGTGTGACAGAGTGTAGCAACAGTTTTTCCCTTTTTTGTTTCTCTTCTCCTCCACTTATGCAATGTGATATAATAGCATGATGTACAACTGTTACTGTTTTGGTTGTTTGTTAAAACACAAAACTAATAAAACACTGTAAAAGAAGAAGAAAAAGGTATTTCCTTCAGTCTAGAAGGTTTATCTCCGCTAGGTGAATCACTTTGTGTTGATAAAGTTCATATATTAAAGAACAAACATCCACATGTTCAAATCAGGCTTTCATTGGCTTTCCTGATTTCCGTCTAGCAGAGGTAACCCAACTCTCAACTTGTGATGGACTATTGCATCTGTTGTCTCCACCGTTTTCACAGGGTAATTCAATCCTTTCTATGGTTTCCCTTTTGATCCTTTCAGGGCGTCTGTAAAACTTCCCATTGTCCGAAGATGAATGTTGACCCCAGGTAGATTTGGCCGTCCGCTGACTGCCACCCCAACTAGTCAATGAAGACTCAGCAGATGTCAATGAGAGGCCAAATCTCAATTGAACCTCTCGACTGTTGCGCTTGTCTCTCACATATCAATAGGTGTTTGTAGCTCGGCATCAACTTTAATGAAGTCCGTCCCTTTCTCTGCTCAAACCTTTTAATCTTTTATTGATGTGTCTTGCAGGCCTTGTGATAACAGCTTATAAGTCACCTTTATAGAGACAACAAATAAAGCGCTAACTACAGTTGTGGAGGGTCCGTCAGTGCTAGTAAAAGATGAAAAAAAAACAACTAGTAATAGGATTCTTTTGGGAGCTGGTGGGTGAGCCTTGCTTTACGGACGACTATTGAAAAAGAAATTGAGACGAGATTCAAAATCGTTTTTGAGATCTTTTTTTTTTTTTGGTCCGTCTCCATCTGAAGGGAGTGGGGGTTTGTTTTGTTTCGTTTATGCTTTTCTGTCCATCACTCATCGTGAGCGCTTACACTGTCGTCTTTTCCTTTTTGTTGTTTTTGTTTTAGTTGTTGTTGGTTGGCGCGCAGGAGGCCTGGGTGGAACTGCAGGTGCACCACAATAAAGAACATCTGCATCCACGTCTCTCTCGCAAAAAAAAAAAGGGAAACAAAAAGGCAGGCATTAAAACCGAAAAGCTGAAATTGAATGGCGGCCGTCCTGTGTGTGTGCGTGTGTGTGTGTGCGTGTGTGTGCGTGTGTGTGTAAAATGCTGGCTGACCCCTTCATTGTGATGTAGATAAGTGTCGCACCTCAGGTGATTAGCCGCAGTGTGTTTGCGCAGCATTGTGTAAACAAACAGGTGTCCTGCACTCCCTTTGCAGCTCATTATCCCTCCACTCATTTAGAATTTGTTTTTTGTTTTTTTGCAACTATTGCATCTTTATGAAACGAATAGCCAATATTTTTGCCGGAATAATACACTCGCTCGTGCTTCCAGGTTGCTGTTGTGTGCATTGGAGTGTGCACTGATGCTCTGCGCATCTATTTGCAATCTTCCCAGTGCTAACGTCTTGGGTCTCCAATGGGGTGTGTGAAGAGAACACCCTACACCTTCTGCGAAACGCAGGTTAAACATTCAAGCGATTCGTGCAAAAGGACCTGAACAGGACGCTACGGCGTGTTAACGTTTGCTTTTACATGCACTAGAACAAAGGGCGACTGAGGGAAATGATGCAGAAGACAAAACAAAGTGACGTCTAACGCGGCTCATGGAGAAGCCAGGCAGAACGGAGCATTGTTAAGGAAGCGAGGTAGGGTGTCACCGCAGGCTGTGTCGGATGCATTCATGAGTGCACCGTCTGATGCTTCCCCTCAGAGCTTTTGTGCGAGTTTGCAGGGTGGGTGGCTTCGCGGTGTGCTGCAAAAAAAAAAAAAAAAAAGACCCACATCAGCATCTTCTCCTCTCTAGCAACCAATTAGCTCAGACGTTCAAAAGGGAAATTTTTAAATAACTTTTTTCCTCCCATTTGCATGTTTTTCATTTGCTTATCTCTCATTCAACCGGCAGCGCTTTTGTTTGCCTCTGAGGCGTTCTTTCTTGAGCTTCCCCCTGATGTCACACCTGCAAGATAATTGGATAAACTCAATCCAAAGCAGCAAAACAAAAAAGAATCATGGATACCAAGACAGTCCCCCCCCGTTTAACCACTGCTGGGATGGGACTTTGTTAGGCGCATCCAAGGTAAAATGTGAATGTGCTACCTCGGGGGATGCAACAAGCCATTTGCATTTGTTTGATAATCTAGCTTAACCTACAAGCAAGATGCGGTTGTTTAAGCACAGAAAAACAAATCACACTTATATTGTTTGACTTTGTTTCTTTAGAGCGCTGCAGCTCCTCCAATGTTGCCAGTGGCCCCTTTGCTCCCTCGTTGATTAATGGTGGTAGGTTTGCAATAGGGCTGCAAAATCATTGATGGCTTATAAATTCTAAGGTCCATGAACTTGAATTTTTAACCCCAATGTAATATTTAGCCAGTTTGACAGAGGCTCACAGCAGCAAATGGTCACACCAGATTCAAAGTACATTAACTGCTAAATGTCACAGTGATGAAAGCACAGATAACTTTAAGTCTCTTAAGTGCGTTATTAATTTATATATAGATAATTGTATATCATTCTTTGTCAACTAGAGTTGAACTGCATTTAGATTTCATTTGGTCCGAAATTCTGTAAGTTTGTCTGTTGAGAAACCTTAAAACGTTCATTACTGAACGCTCATGTGAAGTTGGTGCTAAAATTGCATGTGATTTCGAAGTTTTGCAAGATTCCACGAAGGCGGCAGAATTCACTCTTGATTGTCAACACAGATTTCCACCGTCCGTCCTTAGCTTCAAAGGTGACGCTAAGTGAAGCTGAAGGCTGGAGAAGTAAAGCAGAGCTCTCTTTAAGGACTTAAAAACCTCTTTTCAAGACACGGAGCCAACGAGGTTTATGTTTTGCTTTGTCTTATCTTTGTTTATCACAGCCGAATGCTATTTTTGACTTGTAGCCTTCATGTTGTGCTTTATATGTCATTTTTCTGTATTTTATGTTAAGTTCTTGCGGTGTTGTGGTGTGTGATGTCCCATGACGTTCTGACATGAAGACGATGATAATGGTAAGACGATGTCAATTAAGACATACTCTTGAGTAAAGGCCTGTTTTAACGAGCCCACCTGTGTCTGATGTGTGAAGAGAGGGGGTGAAAAAAATCAGACATATATTACAACTATGGTAAAAAAATTCCTAAAATTGTGCAGTTGTGCCATGTACGGAAGTTGAAACAGTTTTTTATTTTTTTAAGTAGACTTTGTAGGTGCAGAAAAAACAAAAAGTCACATCTGAAGTATAAATACTCAGTTACAGTAACTCTCCAACCATCCCAACTGCTGTGGATCCCTGTGGATCAATTCCCTCTGAATCTTGATGAATTATTAATGCCCACATTCTGTTTTATTTTTTTACTGAAGGGGAAATCATTTGACATGGATTTTTTTTTCTTAACCTTCCAAAGAAGTCATCAGCTGTTTAAGGTGTCAATATTATCTCTTGACATGGTTCCACTAGAAATGAGCTCTGATCAGGATTCCCAACGTCGTGAGACCTTTGCCGCGACCTTGAGCCCGAGCGCTTAACCCAGCATGCATCGATGCACATTCACCCGCTCGCACGTATTTCATCATCGGGATCATGTCCGAGCAGCACGCAGAGTAAGATGATAACACACAACTGAATCCTGTGAATTACCGCAAGCAAAATGAGAGCTTGAGTAGGGTTACATGCCTCTACTTTTGGTTTCATTACGACTTAATTAAAATTTAAATGTAATTCACCATCTTCAGAGGCAAAATGAAAGAGGATTCCCTTTCAAATGCCACAATGACTCTGCAACAAAGTGACTGGAGAGATAAACGATATTGTTAGCCTAATGTCAAGGGATGCTGCCAGTGCTGCTTTGCAGCGCTGACTGACGGCTGTGTTTGTGGGGAGACCTCAGCCAGAAAAGGATGAATAGAGCACAGTTAGCGTTGCCAGGTGAGATCAATAGGCTGCGCTCTCAGGTAAGCACTGTGGCTTCACCCTCTGGGCATTTCCTGAAACGATGATAAATGCAAGATGTTGGTCGCTTTGAAATGGGATATTTTTTATTTGTCACATTATATCATGTCATATCAGTGATTATACAGGCAAAGGGACGGAGGAGCGGAGGCCACTGCGAGGCATTATTTCATTATCTCTCGGAGCAATGTTTTGCACAGCCTCGGCGGACCTTGATAACGACAAAGCAATATCAACGCCAGGATATTACAAATCCACGTTAAAAGTTTTTGCACATCACTTCTTGTTCCGAGAGAGAAAAGTAAGCCAGCCGGTCGCAGGACGTGTCGGCGGTAAATTTAGAAGTATCCTCCCAGAAGAGTCGGTGTGTTTTCGGCGCAGTTAATAACATAATATAATTAGACATGAATTGCACACGGAAGAGGAGAAAAGAAACGCGGGACACAAATGTCACTGGAACACGACTGGCTGCCTGTTGGAAAAGTGAGCCAACCACGCCGGCCCCCGGGGGAGCGATCACCATCTGCGGTGACAACAAATGGCTTTACTGGCTGGTCCCGTATAGCAACCACAGGAGGAGAGGGGCTCTGGGAATGACCTGTTAGCCAAACACATCGCCACATTCAGTCTGTAGCCTTATTAATCTAATCAACAGCTCATTGAGTGCTCCTCGGAGACAGACATCACAGCATGACAGAGAAACCAAAACAGACAATGACAGCCTGGTCTATTGGAAGCTGTTTTCAGGATGAGTTCCTTTTGCAATTACAGAGTAAAATAGATAAGGGATTTAAAAAGTCAACTATGTTGCTCCGGAGTGATTGCTTCTGAAGTTAAATACGGGGGGAGCGCTTGTTGTTTACTACACTTGCTCGTCTTGCGTTTGCGTCAAAAGGAACAACGAGATGTTGTGCAGCTCTCCTGTTGATACAGAAAGAAAACAATAATGCATATTTAACAGTAAGATATATATATATATATATATATATATATATATATATATATGAAATGAAAATTCAAAATTTCAAATTTATCAAAACAGAGAGCTGAACCACACTGAAGTCAAAGAAACATGAGACTTGACACGGACACCAGATCCTCATGCACTGTATTTATTGCATGTTGTCAGGGTTGGAATAAGTGCAGGATATTTGACTAAATGTTTCATCTTGATCCCTCTGAGTTACTTGTAGTGTGTACAAATGGTCGGTCGTCATGGTAATGCTGAATACAGTGACTTTCTGTAAAGGGATCAGACAGTACATATAGATAATAGGAATAAATGGGCAGTTTTCAATTCACTAACTGTCTTTGAGTAATTTATAATGGTGGGTTTTTGTTTGTTAATATTTTGAATGGAGCTCAAGGATAATGCTTTTAATTCATAACCTGCAGCCATTTTGTGACTTAGGCTAGACATCATTTGAGGGCTTGACAGACTAGAGGCTTGACTTGGGCTTGGAAAAACATGAGCAACTCAGAATAAAGGTTTGCTTCAGATTTATACTTGCAACCTTGAAAATGCGGCAACGCAGTTAATAGTTTACCGGAGTAAATAGCTCTATGCATCATCATTTAGTCTAAATACAGATTAGATGGTCACAGACCCTGAATCTAATGGCTACTCTTCCAAAAAAAAACATCTGCTGTTTTTAAGACATTTATCCAAAAATTGTAATAAATCGCTTAGTGGTTCAAATGTTAAATCTAATGAACAATTAAATCATCCTCATGTTTGGATTATTACTGGATATTGTATGTTATATGCTATTTACACAGTAGATGACAGGGGGTTGTGCATCTTTAATGTTCTTGTCTGAAACACACAGAGACGATAGTAACTATTGAACAGTTGCCTTTTTCCACTGCTTTACTTTCATATCAACTAGTTGTGCCGACTAGAAATGTCTTTAATTGCCTGTTTTGCACAAGAAGATCACTTGCGTTGCACCGCCTCCAAAGTCTATTTCCTCTCTAAATAGGCCCGGGTTTCTTTGTAAACAATCACCCAGGCAAGCACGGGGATAGATTGAGTGATCATTAAAAGAGCCCTCGCAGAAGGCACTGCGATGTTCCTGGGATTGGGCTTGTTTTGACTCGGTAAAACAAGACCATATTGGTCTTGGTCTCTCTCAAAATAGCTGTTCAGCACAATCTGTTATGAAGATATTAACAGCTTTTATCAATTTAACAGATCCTCACATATCCCTTTGAGACAGCTCGGTAAGGTAAGCTTGAACAATTTCGATGCTTTCTGAATGTGCTCGAGCGATTAGGATTTGCGTCAGTGGAGTGATGATAAATGTACCAAATGTTTATTATTGCGTCTTTCCATTAATGGGAGCAGTTCAGTTTCTTCACAAAGACTAAGACCTTCAGTATGGAGATCTAATTGTACAGCACAGAAACTTAACTATAACCTTGGTCCTTTAATACAAAACATTCATGCCCTACTCCATCCACACATTGTCGATCTAAACCCTCTACGATTATACCTGCAGCTGCTAAAGAAGACAGTACAAGGTTAGTTGAAGACAGGTTTTTATTTCTTTTAATTTATTTTTTTTGAGTCTGAAGGCTCGGTTTTACTATTGCCATGTCCTTGAATGGCTATCTCTGTGAACAGGCAATTACCGTCCTCAGCACCGGTTTTTCCCTTCCAGACCTTTACCAGACATGACACCTAACAGGACGGGATGGGAAAGACAAATCAATACAAAAGGAACACTGCCAGCACAGTGCAGCAGAACAGAAAAAATTGGGCGTTCAGGTTGTTTCTCAAGTGACAGTGCGTGACCTCATGTTAACCTTAACTTTACTTGGGTTCATTGTTCACACCTCTTCCGTCCACTATGCACAGACAAGATGTCAGAAAGCACAGTGAGGAACATTGGTCAGGATTTTTTTTTTTTTTTTGTCATTTAGTTCAAGAGTTCATAATAAAAGCAAACATACAATGACAAAGCCCTGTATGTTATTGTAGAGATCCCCAGGAGTTGGTTGGGAAAAACTTAATTTATGATCTCATGGTCAGAACTTATAATACTTGGCTCATAAAACCAATAAATACGCAATATAAGCATGTAGTTTTATGGCTAAAAGTTACTTAAATACTCGTGAAAAAGGCCTGTCTACACAATGCAGAAAATACAAATATATTTCTGTGTCAAAAAACAAAACTAGGAGATGTTTTTTTATATTTTATTTTATTTAGCAATGATAAGCACAGCAATGCTACAAAACTGACAGAAGTTAACTTTTACTTTCATAGAATAAGAAAAACAAATTTTACAAATCTGAGAATTGGGAGTCACAGAAACGTCAAAGGAATAGTTTTATTTTGTTTTGAAGTGAGGTTATGTGGAGTAGCTGGAAGTGGACGATACTTGGGGCAATTCCTACCATCTAAGTAGCCGTCTTAAATATTTTATATCGGTTCATTCATTCTACATCATAAACTATTGTAACTTTTGCCCACTACCACTAGGCTCCTCTCTGAACATTTTTGATGCAATGCAATTGTTTGTGAACACAATGTGAAAGCAGGTACCAATCAATCGATAAAGAAAGAAAACAGCAAGTCAGATTAAAACACAACAGTTCTGGATGAAGTAAAGTGTGAGGAGACTTGATGCTATCATAATGTGGATAGCTTGAGCATTTGGAATCTCAACGACACACAAAGAGTCAAATTCCTGGTTATAAATCACTTTCTATTCAGTTAATCTTATTTATATTGCGCCAACTGACAACAAATGTCGTCTCAAGGTACTTTAAGAAAACAAAATTATTTCAATTCGATCACACACACATTCCAATTAATCCTAGTCAAACAGCACAGTGTACTCAATTAATTATTCAAAGTAGTTTAAAAAGTTTCTATCTAAGTCGGAAACCCAGAAGATGGCATCGATTTGTCTTGTTTCGTATCAGCGCTTTTGTTGTTCTACTCATTTGAGAAGAAGACATTTGACAAATGAGGGCATCATCTCAACTATACAGCATGTCTGGGTGTACATAAACAGTAACCTTAATTCGAGGTGACCTATTTCATTGTTTCTATGCCCTGTTGTGGCATTTCTTCCCCCGGTGATGTTTGGAGGATGGGGAACGGTTTGTTTCTCAGGCCTGGCTGATTTAGTTGCAAGGTGTAAGCACTGCTAGGTTACTCCAGGTAACCATCCCTGCTGAGTATTAAACATATCAGTAGTTATACTCATTCTAAAAGTATGTTTTCATGTCAACAGCCTAGTTGACATGAGCTAAACACTCAGGATATCTTGCCAGGTAAGCAGGTTGCAGCCAAACATAACTTCCATTCATAGTTTACCATATTGACTTAAAAAATTACCATAATAATATTGATGGATGGTGAATATTTAGCTTCAAGTGTGTTGGTACTACAATAAACTTCCAAACAACCATTTTTTGTCGTCCTTATAAGCAAGGCAAAAGCAGTAGCCTTCTATCTGCTAGCTAATTCTCATTATTCTGTGGAGGAGGGACAGTACAGTAGTACTATATGATCTGCATAGTCAGGGAAAATTCTGGTCACTCTTTCTGTCATTAAAAATAAAAACAGAATGGTATGGTACCAGTAATTGGGAAAAACCAAAAAGACTTCAAAGTGGTCCAAATGGCTTCAACGTGGACATGGAGAAGTGTGTGTCGGTCCTGAAGGATTTTTGTCTATAGAAACAAACCGACAGAAAGGAAGTGAATGTGTTTTTTTAAAAAGTGGCGTTCATTTTAACATGTTTTAACAAATAGCTTTTAAGAACAAATTACTTTTGAATCCGATAGGATTTCCGCCTCTTCAGTCTCTCAGCTAGGAGCAGTTTGGACCATGGTTGGATTACGTTGAAATGACAATCCCCACCACACCAATTACATCTGCTCTTAACATCGTATTATAACGTAATCATCACATATTAAAAAGCCACTTTCAAAAAAAGCTGTTTTCTAACCAAGTTGTGGAACATTTCACTCCAAATGCATTCAAACTGCATTCAAATGTAAATCCATTTGTAATGCGAGGAGGTTTAGTACTGTAAAAACGGCCACTGTTGACCCCATAACACATGAGCCAGAAGCAATGCGGCCTTTCAGTTGACTGATTAAAATTATGGCATCATAGCGCAGCATTACGCAGCATCCACCAACACAAGTCCCCCTGTTGTTTCTGCTGGTATTTTAATAATCGTATATTACACAGAGGACACCAACTCTTTTCTTTTTTTCTAGCTTGTTCTTTGTGTTTGGTAAACCCCTAAATTCTCCAGCTGGTCTTGCTGTTTTATCCCAGAACTAAATTATGTTGGGGTTTTTTTGGCCAGGGTTTTATTTTTAGAGTAATGAATGGGAGCTGCTGCTGCCTTTCAATAGTGCACACAAAAACAGCCACAGTCACATTGAGGTTGCTCCACAAACAGCTCCAGGTGAACAGAACTCTGCTGACAGAAACACACCTGTGAAAATAATAATCATTGTTTAAGTGTTTGTACTTATGGAGCTCATCTTCATTAAAGAACTATTTCTACTGCAACAAAAAAAAACCCTGCTGGCAGGCCCATTTGAGAGCGACGTATACAGTCAAGAGTTGTTTGGATTCAGCCGAGCCGCGCGGTGACTGGAATTAAATTACAATGTGACGATAAATGAAATGTTAATTTGTTGTTAGAAAACACCGAGTCCGCTGGGATCTGTTCGCTCCAACTTCACCGCTGTGTTTAATTCCACCTAATTAAGCTTGTTTTTAAGGAATGGCAAATGAAATTTCCCAAAGAAAGAGTTGTGTGACAGCAGCATTTGAACTTGCTGCGTGTTTTGCAGCATCACGAAACAGATTTTCATCAGCTAATTAGCTATGAAGGACATGTCTGAAGTAAATAAAATACTTTTTTTTTTTTTTAGATGAGGAAACATTCTCTGGAGTAGATTTAGCTTGATGTCTAGTGGATAATAAACCTGAAACACCCTTTTCAATCATATTAAAGTTAAAATAAAATAACCTTTTGCAAGCACATCAGAGGCTTGTAGACCCCATCGGCTGTAATGGGTAATGGCATCGCCGTAGAGGTGAGGGAAAGGAGAGATCACCAGGGTTCCTTCAAAATTTCATGAAGAAACGGCAGACATTTTTTCAGACTCAACTTTCCAGAGTTCTCAGTCCCGTACGTCGATTTAAGAGTTTATATTAGCTTTAAATGAGAGGCGTACAAAAAACAGAAGCCGGGAGGAAGGAAATAAGAAAAGATTCAAAGGAGGAAAAGGAGGACGCATGAGGTGAATGAGGTCGGACACAAAAAAAAGAAGGAAAGAAAGATGGATGAATGCATTTAATCGATGCCAGGTTGAAAAGAGGTATATGACAAAGCGATTGGAGAGCAAAACAAAACGAAATATACAAATTACAAAATATTGGGAATAGCTCAAGGAAGAAGTCCAGACATCCTTTGGCCATCTGAAGCTGTCCTGCACATTTTGGGAAACTTTTTAGGAAAAAGCCCTTCAAAAATTAAAGTAAATATTACTCTTTGATAGTACAGAGAAACACAAGAAAAATATTTTTTTTATAGTAGTTTGCTTATGGCTTACACAGTAACTCCAACTTGGATCTGAAAGGTATTTCTTTTTGGTTTTAGCCTGTAGTGACGCTGAAGAGAAACAATACAATCAAATACCTTTAGCTGAAAATCCATTCCAAATGAACTGCTTTAGAAAAAAGCAGAAAATCCAAAGGACTCTGTGTCTTAGTTCCAGTTAATCAGCATAGACACTACAGTAACTGAGCAACACTTAGTTCTGATCTACAGGCTAATGCGTTCATATGTACTGGAAATGGTCCACTAAAAGCACGACTGTATCTGTTTTCAATAACGAAAGTGTACTTAAAGCTACTGGGCTCCTCTGCTTTACTTTAGCAGGAAAGAAAAACTGGGCATTTGTGACCTCTTTTCACAAATTTACCTCTTCACTCAGAACTAATGGGAGAGCGGGGCTGCCAGGCAGGGTGCAGAGAAAGAGCCGGTGAGAAAGATGGGCTACCTTCTTGTTTGTTTTGGTCTTTTTTTTAATGGGATCCGCTGGGGTTCTATGCAACATAAATCCAAGAAGAAGTGCAAATAGAAACCGTTTCTTTTTTTTTTTTTTTCCCCACCCCTTTCTTAACGGCAGTTTCTTCAATACTTTGCGTGGGTTCTGCAACTTTTTTTTTCCGGCTTGGATGAACGAGGGGCCCTGCAATGTCACTCGGGTCACGGTCCTGTCCGACCAAGCAATAATGCATGTGACAAATGTCAGGGAATCTGGTGCCGCTCTGAACCTGTATGGATTTATCGATCCCCCACCTCTTTTGTTTCCGTTTGGGTCGCCAAAGCTCCGACTGCATCTTTATGCCCACTGCCAAGTCATAAATATTTCCTTTAGTGTAAAGCTCGTCTCCGTCTGCCACCTCTTCCTTTTATGTGACCGTCCTCTTCTTTTTTGGAGTAGATTAGTTTTGCCTCTGTTGTTTCGGCCTAGGCTAATCTTCCTCATCAGCACAGCTTTTTACTCCCCTCCTTCACTTGGAAAGGCTGTTTGTAGTAAAGATTGCAATCTAACTGCTAATCTTTAAGGCCTTCTCTAGGGCAGGGCACTGGGCTTATAGCTGAGTGATTTGCCGCAGATGTAAAAATAAAAAACTAAAAAAAAAAAATAACTCAGCAGTCTTGAAGTTCTTTACAAGCCGAGTTTGAAGGAAAGTGTTCCTACACACATTCCGAAAACGCCAGCTGTCACTACCGGAGTTGTCAAATGCGGAGCCAAAAGGTGTGTCGGGCTGCATTTTGTTTAATGATGATGCTCATTACTTATAACTCCTGCCACTACTCCGCATACAGAGAGCCAATTATTTGAAAAGAGAAAAAAAAGTGCAAAGAGACACGCGTGCAAAAATATTTCCAACTATTCTGCCTCTACTGGCTGGAAAAGCAAAGTATATCTGTCATAATGAGGAGCAAACAAGAGTTTTACCGCCGAGCCGCCTCTCATCGCCAACGTAGCACAAAGAGATTTACTAATACAGGCTGTCAACGCAGCCAGTTTTATACTTGTCCCAGTTTTATACAGATAGCGGTCCCCGGACAGCATGCATTATACACATCTAATTAAGTCTTCACGTGTCTATAATAAACTGCATCATGCCTCTGGGGCTAGAGGGCAGGTCGCGAGCGGGCACTGATTGTGCCCGAGACAGTCAATTTTCCTGCGTGTGTTTATTCACGTGCGCTTGTTTCCCTTTTCTTTTTTTGAAAGAATCACATCTATGATGCCTACTTAGCGTTCAGTAATTAACCCAGAGTGAATCAGGGCAGCACTGTAAATATTTGTTACCCAACTGGGAGTTGGAGGACGGAGACATTCTCCACGGAGGGATGACGTTAAAAGGACAGGGCGTCCGGAGAGAGAGAGAGAGAGAGAGAGAGAGAGAGAGAGACGGGGACAGTGGGTTTTCGATAGCGAATGACAGATTGAGACAGAGCGACGCCGAGACAGAATGAGAGAGAGAGAGAGAGCTGGGCTGAGGAGGGCATCCGGCCAGCTGCTGGTATGCTTTGATTGGTCTGTGGAGAGCTTCCTCTGTCTTTTCATGGCACCAGTAAAGTGTGGCTCTCCCAGTAGCAGGTGGCTGCTGCCCATCGGTTACCTCCCTGGGGGACGGTGGTTGGGGGGGCCGAGACAAAGATCATCATTCGCTCCACTCTTCTTTATTAAACACCTTCACGGTTTGGCTGTTCCGCGGCTAACCGGGAAGAAAACGGGAGAGGGCGTTTCACACGGAATACCTAATCAGCACATAAAAGTGTGGAGAAAAAAAAACCTATTTCTAATGGCACCGGCTTCAGTGTAACTCGCTGTTGTTTTCTCTGACATCAAAGGCTTGGAAGACCTGATGCTACAAATCAGAGGCGGCTTCAAACAGCCCACACAGATTTTACACAGCGTGTTTCAGGCCTTTGGGGGCGGGGGGGGGGGGGGTGGCAGGTTGTGTGTGTGTGTGTGTGTGTATGCGGGGAGGGGAGGGAGGTTGGGGGTATGAAAGTGTGTGAGTACATGGCTGTCCTTCACCGAGCCGAGCTTGGCAGGATGTGACGGATAAGGGTACAGTACACCGAGGAAAGGAGAGCAGGCCTGTAAGTGCTCTGAGTGCTTCTCCCCCAGCAGCTTGACAGCCGGGTCCCGGTGACCGTGTTTGTGACAATCAGGCTACCTCGCATCATCAGATGGTTTAGCTGTTACCATGGAAACGCGCGGGCGCAGGCAGCCCGGGCCAGCCTCGTCTGCATCTCCGAGTTGATACTCCTGATGTTTGCTCTTTGCAAAGCCAGGAGGAGGGAGGGAAAAAAAACCCAAAAACCTGTATTTCCACACAAGAAAACTCTATTTACTCTCATCCTCTCTTTTTCTCTGTCTTGAACATCTTTTCTCTCTCTCTCTCTCTCCCTCTCTCACACACTCTATTCTCTTCCTCCTCTCTATTTCTCCTTCTCCCTCCAGAAGGGCGCAATTCAATTCTCTGAATACACTTCAGAGAGGAGGAGTGCGAAGGCTCATTTAAGCCTCCCTAACGCTTGTGAGTTTTTGTACCAAATGTTACTCATTTTCACTGGCTTTGAGTCTTGGAAGTCGTACATTTGCGATTCTGGCCCAGTTATTCAAATATTCGGAAGATTATTTTTCTTGGAA
Organism: Alfaro cultratus; assembly: GCA_903066825.1. Lineage (NCBI taxonomy): Eukaryota > Metazoa > Chordata > Actinopteri > Cyprinodontiformes > Poeciliidae > Alfaro > Alfaro cultratus. Next base: position 56,471 of record CAEFZX010032289.1, read on the forward strand.
TCGGAGATGGAACTGGAGGACGGAAAAGCTGCAAACTCTTTCCTGTCTAATTTGTCTGAAAGGGTTCCTTTTTTTCAGTTTAAATGATTAGTCATTCATCCCTTCCTTTCGTTTTCTACACCCACTTTATCCTTGGAGACAGCCAGGACAAATAACCAGGCATACACACACACACACACACTCGAACGTAGGGGCAATTTAAAGTGAGCAATTAACCTAACACACGTTTTTTTTCTGAACAGTAGGAAGAAGCATCAGAAGGAGCCGTTGTAAAGTGGAATTTTACTCGTATTAAGACAAAGGTATTGCACAGTTCACATGCAAAGCCTGCTTAAGCACCTTACATAAGTGATAGGCCAGTTAGCGACGGTAGCATTGGATTGCACAGTATATTGCAAATATATAATCATCGCAAAACCACTACGCTTAAAACAAACATAGCAAAGAATTTCCTGGACTGCAATAACAGCTTGGTAATTATTTAGGACCAATGCATTAAGGCTTTCTGTGCCTGTGATCTATTTGGTCTCAAGCGTTTGATGAAGCATAAAACGTTTCAGAAGGAAAGTGCGCGTGTTAAGGTGATTAAATCATTAGGGAACTACCACTACTTGATTGAATGCCATAAAAGCATATGCTGACAAGAAGCAGCTTTTTAAAAAAAAAAAAAAAAGAAGAAATAAATAACTTACAAGTAGCTAAATAAACTTCCCATTATTGGGATTTATGATTGCCATAAACCCAAAGCAGGAAGATTAACAATGTTTATATTTGTTCAGTTATTGCAAGCCATATTTTTACTGCAACCAACAGCCCTAGTTTGCATTATGAAAAACTGCTGTGTGTTTCTTGGCGAATGTAGATTTTAAAGGTGCGGCATGCAACTTTGAAATCATTATTATTTATTTGACATATTTGTTGAAAGTGTCACTATGCCGTGACTTTGTAATGTCTGTAAAAAAAACACAAAAAAAACAAAGCTCCTCTGCCTTCTCCTAGTGCTAACTAGAAACCACCAATCAGAGCCAGGAGGCGGGTCTTGTCGCTGTCAAACATGCCCGTGTGCACGCTCTCCATCCCTCGCTCTCTGCTACCACTTCAGCTTCTTTCTGTCAGCCGAGCTTATCGTATATAACGGCGAATAAACAGCTTCTCTTTCATAGTGAGTTGTTTCTCCACCGTAAGCACATTTAGCACTGCGTTTATGAGGTTGATTGACAGCGCTAAGATGCTCCTCCTGGCTTAGGATGGCTGTTTCTGTCCGGTAGCGGTGCATTTCTTCAGCTGGCAATAGCAGCACAGGGAGGAGGTGGAGGACCTGCCACGACATGGTGACAGTTTTATTAAATATGTAAGAAAAACTTTTTTTTTTTTTTTTAAATAAAAATTTTATACCGTAGCCTTAAGAGTAAAACAGAGCAACTTTGCTTTTGTCTGTTCAGCCTTCCTGTTATCCACTTTACATCTATCTCTGAAAGGCAGCACAGACATGTCTCAACATAACAGAAGAAAAATAGTTTACTTTTTGTTAGCTTTCTACTGGAGATGCACTGATTTTTGGGTCTGTAAAGGTTTTGCTTCCTGTTCCTGATTTTGGATCATTTCCCTTGAAAAAATACAACTAGACCCTATCTTAACTCAAACTGAGAGTCTGGCTAATTTTTTCGTAGGGATGTGGTACTTTGTCTTTAACCAGTAACCATTGGATATTGTTTTATGGAATGAGAGTCCAAATTGTTTGAATATTTCCCCCATTATAATTTAGTCACAACAGTTTAAACTTGTCTACTTCACTGTTTCCTGGTTAACTTTGTCGGTAATAGAATAGTATTTTAGGGTTTTGAACTGTGTTAAGGCGGAAATGAAAGCCACGACTTGCCTGGTTTATTAAAAAGGTTTTAAATTAAGAAACAATGTGACTGCTCTTCTCTGTCTGTGTGGTTAAAGCTTTATCTCTCAGGCTTTATTCATTAAAATCTGTGACTCTTGCAAACTGTCTCTGACATTAAGGTGGTTTCACTTCTTGAGCAGAGTGTTCTGACGCTGGGTTGTTCGCTTTCTCTCTCTCGTCTCACTTGCTTCAAAAGTGAGACGAGAAATTTGTGTCTGAAAAATTCCCTCAACGTTTTTTTTTTTTTTTTATGGGTACACCTTTTCATGGAGCTTTTAGTGAAGTTTAAAAACTACAAAGTATAATCCCTGTGAATAATTGGTTGTAGTTGCATTGCTGAAAATCACTGGCCTCTCGCACTTTCCGGGCAAGTTACCCCTCTCTGTCGTCTTTATGGCTGGCCGTGTTTTGGACCCACTGGTGGAAACTTTCATTAAGAAAACACATGGGTATATTAAAGAGTTCAAGGGAAAACATTTAGTTTTATGGGTCTCAACTTTAAAATTCAGCTTTTGCGTTGGCACAGTATCCCGACCAATCTTAGCAGTAGCACTTAGTACGGTTTAGCACCACGATACATTAAAGACCTGATGCTGTTGTATCAACCTTCCAGAACTCTCAGGTCTTCTGGTTCTGGTTCTGCTCTGCATCTCCAGAAACAGAACCAAACATGGAGAAGCAGCATTCAGCTTCTGTGCACCACAAATCTGGAACAAACTTCCAGAAAACTGCAAAACAGCTGAAACACTGAGTTCCTGTAAACCAAGGGGCTGTCAGGAAGATAGGAACACTGTAAAACAGTTCAACATTGTCAGAACAAGGATGGGGAGAAAACTCTGCTAGTTTATAAATCATGGACTACTTCTCCTTAAACACGGGGTTATACTTTTCTTTTTTTTCTTCTTCTGCTCTTTCCTTTGGTTTGTTGTTGTATTTCCTTCCAATTCATGTAAAGCACTTTGAACTGCTTTGTTGCTGAAAATGTGCTATATAAACAAAATTACCTTATCTTACCTTGTGATGTTTTTATGATTCAAAACACTGTTTCTGAAATGTGTTGTAAAAATAAACTTGACTGATTTCCAATGCAGTACTTATTCTGTGGGTTTTATCCATGTTTTTGAACACCAATCTGCCAATGGGACTCGAGATGGAAACTAGCCACCTGGCTATAATCTCATGTATTAACATGATAATCTTCATTAGCATGGATTATCCCATTTTTTAAATTAACTTGAACTGCTTACTTGAAATTGCATCAAGTCAGGTGTGAAGATAAATCGCTAAAGTTCAAATCCAGCTGCTTGTAGCGTTCAGCCAGCTGCCAGTGCAACAGGCGTCTTTATATCAGCAGAAAAGCGGTGGTGCAAACGAGTTAAGATGAGTCTGTTGGTAACTCATAAGGGTTTTCCCTACCAGGTGTGTCTCTACGGCGCATTCAATTACAACACAAACCCTGGATTCTCCATATGTTGGGGGGAAAAACCATCTAAATGACTGAAAAGCTTTTTTTTTATTATCATAAAATACCAAAAGTCTTATTAAGAAACTCCTACAACCTTGACCATTTCGAAGTGGATTTTTTTTGTTGTATAACGACTTTATTTCATGAAAAAACATAACCACAGCTCTGGTCAGTAATGTACCAATCCCTCACTAAAACATACTAATAAAATGGAAATACTGTGAAGAAATGTAAAGGATCCGGTTTCATTACTGACTACAGCAAAAAATAAATAAATAAAAAATGTGAACATTTTGGTTTATTCTTCTCAACAAGGAAATTGTGACTTTAAAGTTGAGGTATATATATAATTATGACTTTTTTTCGTGTGTGTGTGTGTGTGTGTGTGTGTGTGTGTGTGTACACCCCTACAAACAAAGTCACCCGAACTGAGAATGACATTCATATACGTATACTACGGGGTTTGTTCTGGCTATCCAAAGCCAAATATGTATGAAGCACAAATGCAGAAGTGGTGAATTAACCGCAGTTCCTGTATCAGACATTGTAGCTATTATCCGGTGAAAATAAAATGTCTGGTTCACCGCTTAAACGATTCTCTTTGTCATTCAAATGAATTCATTGTATAACTTCAGCACCGTGAAAGCAGGGGCAAAAAGACTTGGAAAGTTGTCCAGTGCATTGCTCAAAGGTGAGACAGACTGTTGGAACAAAAGCTTTGAAAGGCGTATTGTAGCACTCCCTACTCCTCTCAAAGGTTATCTCTCTCATCTGTCCTTGAGCTTTTCAAGCAAGGTAACTGACATTTGGCGGCGCAAAGTTCATCTCTTTCGAGAGATACGTTTATTATGTGTCGCGAGGAGGTAAGCTAAAACGGCCGGCCGTCTGTAATTAGGATTATAGTCACATTCAAACAGAGTGCTTACTCGGCTTCACGTTGCCGAGCTAAGCAGCGAGAGCTTTTCTGCTTTCGGTTATGAGCTGGCAAAAAAAAAGGGCAGGATGCAGGCTGGCAAGAAGGGCACCGTGTCACTGCCGAAAGCTCTCGGAGGAGCTCTGCGGTGAGCGAAGCGATGACATGCTTCACGCTCTGCTGAGTCGTTCCCCGCCACTGTAATAAACCCAATTATAACCTGGACTAATTGGAATGGTGCTTTGTTTCTTCGGGATTTTATTTTTTTTGGCTTTCTGTTATTTCAGAAAGCTGACAGCAACAACTCATGGAAGGATCGATGGCGGATTACGAGGCTCATGGAGCTGCATAGAGAGGAGGGCTCAGACTGAGGCTGCGGCTCTCATTAAAACCCAGCCTGATCTTGGCTAGGCTTTGGAAAAAAAGAGAGAAAAAAAAAATAGGTGGCTGAATAAAGGCAGGAAAATACAAAGGGAGGTGGGATGGAGAGGCAGGAGGAAAGGGGACAGAGGAGAAAGAGAAAAAGAAAGAAGTTTACTGTCCTCTTTGGACATGGCTTCTGCTGGACTCTTATAAATGGCTATTGTTCCCCATGAAGCACAGCGAGTGTTTACAGTTCCCCATAAAGGAGGGCTTTATTCCTGCTCAGGGATGCATTGTGACAAGATAATTTGAATAGCCGAGGTCTTACCACAAAGCTATAAACATTTACGGGCAGTTGACACGGAGAATAAAGAATGAGCCGCGTAACCTTTGAAAGGTGCCGTCTGACTCCTGACGATGACGGCGACGACAAAACGCGCGGCCGACTACTTTGAACTCGCCTCTCATCATCATCATCATCATCATCATCAGCGATGGGGTTAGATGGGGAGTGAGAAGATGCAAACAAGTGAACAAACACAAGCAAAGGAAGACGGATAGAGCGGGAGACGGCGACTGTGAGGCAGTGCGGGCGTTTTGATGTCCCCTTTGCCTCGTTCCGCAATGAAACGGTGGTGTCTTGTTTTAATGTTTTATCACAGGAGCCGACCGCCAGAGCAGACCCGCGGGATTGCCCAGACATGAGGCTGAATTCGATTAGACGGTAATCGGAGATGGACAGGCATCGGTGCAGTCGGCCGCCGCGGGCCGAGGGGACTCCATGATCAAACTACTGCCACCACTTCCCTTTTTCGCGCCTTCCGTCGAGGCGGCCATTAGGCGTGTTTAGAATCCGAACACCAACATCCACGGCTTTTGTTTTCACTCGGAGAATCGTCCTCTGGGGCGATAATATCAGGTGATAAAAGAGGGCTCAGAGTCATTAATAAATTACCCACCAGCTTGATCTCACTTCTTTGCCGTCTCCATAGGCAGAGCATCAAAACTGAGTTCTCAGGGAATTAGTCACGTCGCATTATGAGACTTTCCTAGTTCGCTCGCAATCATCTCTGTGCATCTCTTCGGCTCTGTCCCTATTGCGGGAGCTGTTGTTCCCCCTGCGCCATGCTTGGCATTCTGTTCGTTCTCTGAGATGTTTCCAGCGCAACCAATGATTAACAATTATGCCAGTGCCTCTAATTAATGCTGGCTAATTATGAGGTTGAGATGCTGACAGGGAACTTGGTGAGGGGTGGAGGGTAAGCGGGTGAGGCTGCAGCATCAGAAATAATCAAGAGAGAAGAAGGAGAGATGGTAGAAATCAAGAAGATGAAGAGAAGGAGAAAGTGAGAAGATTGGAAGTGAGTGTCTTAATTGGCAGGCTCGGTTTTTGTCTCAGGACCTCGAGCTTATTACGCAAAAATATGGATAACTTGTGCATAAAATTACGGAGGGGATACTCGCTCATCTAATTTGTTGGCCATGTGAGCTGTATTAAAAAGGGAGCGAATGAAAAATAGGATGCCTGTTTCTCCCATCTGTGCTGCACACTTAGAAATCGAGGTGCAGAACCGGTCTCAAGTTTGCGTAGTTTGTCCCTGCAGACGTCCCTTAAAAGGTGGCAGAGTTTTTTAACTTCTGCTTTGTAATTATAGAAGAATAATTTTCCTCTTGTGCCTTTATGTTCTGGAATGAAAATATACCCAGTGGAAGCATTTCAAGCTGAAAAAAAAAAGAAAGTCGGCCTACTGCTTATTGCTCATATTGGAGTGATGCATCAGTGGTTGTTTGTTGAATTTGTAGTTTGAAGAAAGTATTATGATTCACACTTAATATTTGAAGCGTTTTCTCATCGATGTACATTAAAGATGGAATAAATTCAAGAACAAACTTTTTTGCAACAAACATTAATTGGTACTTAAATTGGTGTTAACCGATAATGTTTAAATAATTAAACTTCTTCAAATACATTATTCATATGTAAAACCTATTATTAATGAAAAAGCGTAATTATGCAACCGCAAAAGGTTGGTGCGAAGATTTGTATTGCCTAAAGTATTTTCAGCTCTGCTCCTTTTCACAAGCGCTTTAGATTGTTTTATTTTGTTTATAAGTTTGTTCATTTTTCTGTCCAGATCAACATTTTGAAATTTCATCAAAAGACACATATTTCAAGATTGTTTAATCATGACACGTCACGTGTTTATCTTTTTTTTTTTTACATGGGAGTGATATTTTTTTACATGAGCACTGAAGGACATTTTTTAAATTTGTTTGCTTATAAAGTAGTGAAAGCTCAGTGACGGAGTGATGGGCCAATATCGTGCACGGAAAAGATCATATTTTTCAGAAGCTGAACATTTCTCTTTTTAATATACCTTGTTTATTGATCCTAAGTCATAATCATCAAACTGAAATAAAGGCTTGAAATATTTCACTTTATCTAAGAAATCTATACAAAGTTGTTCTGCCGCCATTAGCACATTTAGCAGCACGTACACAAGCCTGACTGACAGTGCTAAGACCTCTCCTATTATACTGTCAGGAGATTGGGACAGTTTTAGCAAATATGTCAGAAACATACTTTGATCAAAGTTACCTGCTGCAGCTTTCAGGTACAGATTTAAACCCGTAACTCTTATAAATGCAGTTCTGAGCATTAAAAGTAACAATAATTATCTGTGCCGTGTTGACTTGTTTTCTGAGAACCCCATCCCTGGTTACAGAAATGAATTATTTCACTGTGTGGGGATGGAAATTATCCTCTAACAGCGCGAGTTCCCCCGGAGTGGCAGTGGAACTCAAGCCATAATTATGTCTATAAAATGGTCCCAGATTTTTAATCTTAAACTAATTTGCTGTTCATTTGTCAGGAACTGGTAAACTAAAACAACAAAAACACATAAGCCCCGCAGGAAAAACATAAACTAAGAGCTTTAATATATATAAGTCACACACACACACACACACACACACTAATGATTCCTCCTGTCCCTTCGTTTCCCTTTCTTTTTCTTTTTTCTCTTTTTAATTCTAACACTGAGGACCTGGACCTATTTCCCCCCATCTGAAGGAATACTTCCATGGGAGAAAAAAAAAAGAAGAAGAAAAAAGCCAAGAAAAACGACCTCTCTCTGCAGCTCATAATGAGGCTGTGTGAAGCATTCATTAGCATCGTCAGTGTCTGCAGCACCCTCTGTATATTGGGGCGTAATGCTCAGTGACGTTTTTACTCCGGCAACTATTCTGTGAGGGCTCCATAATAACGTCCAAGAAAGAAAACACATCGTATATTTAACGAACACGGTTTTTGCTTTTTTATTCAAATGAGCACATCCAAAGAGAGCAAGTGGCAGAAAAAAAACAAAAAAAGAAAGAAAAAGAGATGGTGGCGGGATGAGTGTGTGTGGAGGGGTGGGGGAGGATTACCTGTAGAATGGTAATTATATTTGGAGGGGCCAGTTTAAAGAGAACGTTGTCAGAGGAGGCACTCCCTGCAGCCCACTTCGGTCCTCCAAAGTGCATCAAACTAAGTGATTGAGGGTGACTCGAACCTCATGCAGCCCGAGGCGAATTACGGAGGATGAGAGTTCTTTCAGGAGATCCGCCGCTTCTTCAGAAGAGGATATTTGTTTGTCATGTAGAGGCGGCACGCTGTGCAACACAAGAACAAAGCACAGAAATGCACCTGCACCCCGTGAGACTGAGGTCGACCTGACTGTTTCGTCATGTTTGCCTATAAGGTGCTGCACAGGATAGGGTTATGTTTAGCTCTGTCAAAGCCGCTGTTTGTTTTTGAGATGTTCGATTTAATAGTCCTACCTCTCGGCGAATCCAGGCCTGAGAACATACTGTATATCCATTAATTCTCCAAAATACACCCCCCACCCCCACCTCCAGCCCCTTTCGGTGTCAAGGTAGCGAGCATTAGGTTCGATGGAAAGCCTAAGTAGAAGATCAATAGCGTAACATTTTTACTCTGAAAGTTTTATCAGTCAATATTCTACATCATTAATTCTCGCCTCTAAATTTTACTGGTGTCATTAGCCCAGTGATCATTAATAAGCACATTAACTTCAAAAAGAGAGCGCAGGACTCAGAAGAGGTCTTCTTCAAGGTCCAAGACGAAATAATTGTAAATAATTCATGGCTGATTTTTCTTTTTCATTTTATTTTATTTTATTTTATTTTTTCTTGAGAAGTTGTCTTTTAAGTAAAAACAAAAAAGTCCATTAAGCTGTTGCAAGCTGTGAATGGTTCCAGTTTAAATGTGTGCCTGCAATGCACATTAAACCCTCCCTTTTTTATTTATTTATTTTTTCCCACAAAATGACATTCTTGTTAACCACAGCTTAAGAATGATTTCTCTTTGAGTTGCGGGGAAGCTGAACTTTGGGCGTTTCAGTCGCGAGGCTTTTGACAGAACTAAATGTCCAGTTAATTAGTTTCCTAGTGTGCAGGGAGGGAGCAAGGGAGCGGGGGGTTCCGCTGAGTCGGCTTTTCAAGTCCATGTAGCAAATGCCTTTTCGGTGAGGGAGGAGTTGTAGTTGTCGGCGGACAATAGATGAAAAATCCCCACAACATCATCGTCTTTTTTTTCTAAAGCGCAGTCTGAGAGCAGCGGTGGGATTGGAGGTCTTCTGGGGAAGCAAACATTTCTTATCTTGGGCAACAAGTCGCAACAGCTCCCATCACGTAGGTATAGTCCATTCCATTGATGTGATATGATGTAATACATATCTGAAGTGCAGTAAACATCAGTGGGGGGAATAGCTCACTACTTGCTGGTGTTTGAGTCAATAGGGCCTCAACAACATAAATCCTTGGCAAGACAACAGCCCAGAGCTTATGCAATGTTCTACTAAATTAGGCCTGTAATGGTTACAGTGCTGCATTTTTTTTTCTTTCTTCTTCTTCTTCTCTTCTTTCACTGGTGACCTTTGATGAAGGCTCTGCCAGTGAGAAGTAGCGTACACCATTCATGGCCAGTGTGATTGCATAGAGTGGTGCCAGGTTAGGAATTTATGAGGCAACTGTACGTGTGTGTGTGTTTTATTTCATGTGCACATGAATACATTTATAAGATAAATTTCTGTTTTGTTCATGTACTAAGGAGAAATGGGACGGGTGAGGGGTGGATTAGCTACCTGATGTCATTAAGACGACGCTCTATGCAAATAATTTCACGGGTGTTTGCCTTTTCCAGCCCACTCCTCCGTCCGCGCTTAAATAGCAACGGAAAGTCGCAGCTATAGCTCATATTGCGCCCCAAATGTTGCCTGGGGGAGAGCTCTATTCTTTCGTTGAAAGCCTTAAATAATGCGCTCTGTAACATTTTTCATGTAGTGACCCCACTCTTTGAGGCAGCATGCTGAATATTTTTAATGCGGCGACATCTTAAATCTTTTTACAGCTCTCCCCTTACTTGTTTTATTTCTTAGCACTACTAAAATCACAAAACAGCGGTGTGTGTGAAAAACAGAAAGGGCAGTCTTTAATCCCCCAGCATGGCTTTTACAAGGGTCATTATGGTTACTTTCGACGACTTTATGCAAAACGATGAGCTAAGTAGAGCACCTTCGTAGGGGAACCCTTGGTAATTGACCTTGCCGCCTTGAGCCTAGTCAGCAAGCAATAAAGAACGGTTAAATGTTAAGGCAGAAACCAAAGTGCTTGAAGGGCTGGACGTACCCTGTATTAAGGAAATAATGGCCCAGTTTTTTTTCCCAGACTCGTTGTGAAACCAAGGTCACTGTTTCCTATTGTTTAAAATCCATGCGAGGGACTGAAGCTCCCCGTTGAACGATTGCGTGTCTGGCAGAAGTTGATAGACCCACGTCAGGGTGTTTCTGTGTGTATTTCTGTTTGTGCTTCCGTCCAAGCAGATCAGAGTATGTGAAAGGCTCTTTATTCCAAGAGGAAAATGGATATTGGAATGATTGCAAGTTGATTAACGAGCCAGTGAAACAAGTATACGGGGCTTCTGCTTTAACAATGCTGACTTATCCGCTCGCTGATTAAAGTCAGAATTAAATGCAGTAAGAAGTTCCCAAATGATTTTAATGAAGGCTTCTCTTAAAGTTGGAGTTGCATGCGGTGATGTTTTTCCTTCCTTAATTTAAGTTCTTCTGTTAATCTAATATCACAAATAGTCACACTTCTTCAAACGATCCTTACTAAGGAAAATATTTGAATTCATAAATGAAAGACTACTTGAAGGGTATTGCAGTTCACCCACTTTTTTTTTTATTCAGGCAGTTTGTAAGGACGAGCAGAGATCCCCATTTGTGGCTGATTTGTAGTTTACAGAGTTTGTGAAGTTTTAACTTGACAATTTATTTCTCATTTTTTACGAACCGCAAAGACAGCAAACACACCTAAAATACTGTTTCAACGATGTTTGAAGCATGAAAACTAATCAACCTCTACCAGGGCTAAATGAAAAATAAACATTTTCCCATCTTATTTCCTTACTTTTGATGATTAAATGAGAATTGTAAGCAAGTTAAAATTTAAAAGAATACAGCTGTATAATTGAACAAAACCGAATAAACACCAACAAAGCCATCTTTCTTTTCAGATACAGTCAAAGGCTTTCTGTTCTTGGAATCTGTCACTTTATTGATATGCTGGTAATCTTTTAGTAGCAACCACATCCTTCTAGACAGTCTTCTCGCTTGTGTCTGCTTTGAAACAGAGCAGCGAGCCTGTTACTGAACTATCCAAAGGCCTAGCTGGTTCTTTAAAAGCCACTCTGATCCCGTCAATCTGCAGAACTTTGAAAAATCTCACTTCAAATATTGGCCCAGTCTTCATGTTTGCCTTGTTCCAGTGGTGGTTGTGCTTCAGCCGTCTTTACCTCTATCAGTCTGGGAGCAGTGAAAACCTTTTTGCCTCACATTAGAAGAGGCCACTCTTCTCAAACCTTCGTAACGAACCTGTCGACTATTTGCCGTACAAATTTGAATTGTTCTGTGATCACTCCCAAATTTATTTGCAATTTCAAGAGTGCTGTAATCCTATGACATACTTCATAAGTCTGATCAATTTCATTTTAGGTCCGTTTTATCTGCCTCTAGTCTCTTTTCCTTTTGCCCAAGTCTCAGTAACAATTGGATGTAGAGCTGGTCACGTGTTAACCTACCAGAGTTGGGAGTTTATTGGGTCGGGGCTTAGCACGTCGGACAACGAAACCTGGTATGCTTAAATTAAATATGTTCCAATTTATAAAGTTGGGAAAATGCATATCATATTACCGTACTTTCCGCACTATAAGGCGCACCGGATTATAAGGTGCATAGAATAGACGCTACAGTAGAGGCTGCAGTTACGTTATGCATCCATTAGATGGAGCTGCACTAAAGGGAATGTCAACAAAACAGTCAGATAGGTCAGTCAAACTTTATTAATAGATTACAAACCAGCGTTCTGACAATTCTCTCGCTGCTGCTCTATTCCCGTGTTCTACTGCGTGACTGATCG
>CAEFZX010032291.1:0-36378 GCA_903066825.1 Alfaro cultratus
CTCCCTCTCCCTCTCTCTCGCTCTCTCCCTCTCTCGCTCTCTCTCTCTCTCTCACTCTCTGTCTCTCTCTCTGTCTGTCTCTCTCTCTCTCTGTCTCTCTCTCTCTCTCTGTCTCTCTCTCTCTCTCTTTCTGTCTCTCTCTCTCTCTCTCTCTCTCTGTCTCTCTCTCTCTCTCTCTGTCTCTCTCTCTCTCTCTCTCTGTCTCTCTCTCTGCCGCCTCATCTCTGACATCTACAGATGTGGTTTCTGATCTGCTGCTCACTGTAGTTTAAAGACTAATGCTGCATTTGTGACAGTAGCGATGGGACTCTCCTGACCTACATGTAATATCTGCTGGCACTTATTCATCGACTCAATCTTTGATCCAAAATGTTCATCTCTCGTGTCCCCTCAGCTGACACAGAATGTGTTGAAGTCTGTGGAATAATTATGTCGTTCTCCTACGCTACCCGCTACACTAATAGTTTTATTTACGGTACTTTGCAAAAGTATTAATATGCCTTCAACTAAATTTACATTACAATAAAGTTCTCATTGTAACTTTATTACAAGGAGAACAAACGTCCCTAAAGAGACTTTTATGGTTTGTACACTCCTAACTTCATTATGATTAAATTATTGTTTTACATACATTAACTATAAATGAAACCAAATGTGGATATTTATAACAGGGTTGTTTTGTTAGTTCCTTCATGTACTAATCATAAGATATGTTACGCATTTTTGATTGAACTGGTAACTTGAATGGATGACATCATTGGGAAAGTCAAGGTAAAATTGATAAGGAGTCGAAATCGAAAATTTTAACAAAGTCCACAATATGAATCATAACGCAGATATCAAATGACACGTCTAGGACAGTTTCCAAGAGGAGCTATAGTAGCACTTTTGCATTAATAAAAAGAAAAGGTTTAACGAAAACAAGCTGCACATAAACAATAAACTCAAGGCTCCTGTTTCATTGTTATCCCAGTCTTTGGCAGATAAAATTCATCTCACGGATATTGATCGTTTCAACCCAGACAGTCGTAATGAATCGGACAACAGATTCATGAATAAAATATTATTCACTGTTAATGGTGCGGTTAAAAGTGCTGATAGACTCCAAGAAAATAGGCAAATTCAATCTAGCCAGTGTGTTTTTTCTCCTCCCCAACAGCTCAAAGTCACTTTGTAATCTTTAACGGGAATTACCACAGTATAACTGATCTATAATAGAGGACTGCAATGCCCTCCAGCTTGTTTTCCTCATGACAAAGTGATACTGAAACCGAGCAGTTTCTTGGTTTCAGCGCCGCATTAGTCAAGTTTCCTCCTGAATAATGGATAACGGGTCCAGCTTTGGGTTTGTCGATGGGAGTTTGTTTCCCTCTCCGTTTTACAAATAGCATTAAAGTCACAGCAGCTGCAGTATTGAGGATTATGCCTCCAAAAAATCATTTGCAACTTCTCTATAGACAGTAAATACTTCCTGCCATGTGTGTTTGTGAATTAGGAAGAAATGTTGGTCACTCTCTGCAGCACTCCCAGTGGTGCATTCATCAGCTGCAAGTTGCAACTTTTATGTTTGACAGTTTTTTGGAATCATCACCCTCTCTACCAACTATAACATAAAGTGTAGTATGTGATGTTTGGAGGAGGATCATTTTATTTGATCGTAGCTACTCGTTCTGAGGCATTAGTGTAATGACTTTATATGATTAGAGTTGCAGTCTCTGTAGAGTCTTTCAGACTGAGCTATACTGGAGATAAAATGTTTGATAGTCGCACAGAGAAGGAGAAAACGGACTCCGTGACCCTGAAGCAGGAATCTAGGATGACGGCTCTTTATGTTGCTTACAGTGTCAGCTAGGGTTGGTTTGGGATCAGTCCCGTCCATATCTCGGTATACAGCCCACAACCTGATACATTTCAGACAGATGAGAAGCAACCACAGATTTGACATGATTTGATTCATCCCTCATCCAGGACTCATCCTGATCCAGTGGATTGATGCACCACAACGCAGATATGAAAGATTTGGATGATGAAATAGAAAGATGTTTTGCAAAAGAATGGAAATCTATTTGTTATTATTATTTCTTAAACAAGAAATTGTTAATTGTTGTTCTGTTACAAAACCTACCGCTTAAGTAATGAAATGGTAAGCCTCACTTCAGTGATGTGAATAACCTGCTTTGAAACACATCAGTCTTTCAGTACCTCAGGAGGGGAAAAAAAAGTATTTTCTAATTTAGGAATAATAAAAAAAATAAGTGAAGCTTTCAAAGAGGAGTTTATATATATATTTTAAGTTAATTAGAATGTAAGACATTTATTTATAACTTTTTTTGCCCTTGTGGAAGATGATGGGACAAAGAGACTGACTTCAAGTCTCCATACCAAAGATTTATTTGTAGTAAAGGTCTTTACCAGGGTGTTGGGGGACAATAATAGCAGGTAGAATATAATATAAGACAAATAAAACTTCTCTGTGAAACCTGTCCTGTACCACGCTCGGTTAAATAATTAACAGAGGCACGCTTCTTAACTTAAAATATGAGGCGACCTATGATCCTTTACTTTATTATCTTTAATATTTATATGTCATATTCAGCATTTGAATTATTAAATCACAGCCACAAACGATTTTTCTCAGGTCACAGTTGATTCTTAATTTCAATTATAAAGAAATTTCCCTGAGGAATTAATGTGATATTCAAGACAGAGGAAAAGATGGATGGTGAGTCTGAAAATATGACATCCAGCAAATCTGCTGCATTTAAAGACTAATAAGAATAACAAGGGGTGGGGGGGATTTTAGTGACGGATATTTTATGTGTTTCACCTTCAGAAGCAACAAAAGAATTTAAACAGAATAGTTATTTAATTGAGCATTTGGGTTTAACAGATCATAACATGCATGAATATTCACTTATTCAATAAAGTTTTGTAATTAAGCAGCCACCTTATCAAAAGTTCCAGTCAGAACTTTATGCACTTATGTCTATGAATGTCATATTAATTTTGAGCTGCTAATGAAGCATTTAAATCTGTCTCTCCTCTCTGCTCTGACTCTCCTGATAGAAATAATTATGGCGTTAGTAAAGGCCCGTTAATGACCAATAAGTTATAATCAGCTGTGCTGAGGCAGGAAGTACACAATCTCTGTCATTATTTGTTAACTCTACTGCTGTGCAATCTAGATTTTCACCAACCTTCAAGTTTTAGACCTTCATGTACTTTTGTTTTACTAATAGTTCTAAACTGATCTTATATTTTTACTGTTTAGGGGAAGTAAAATCAACCAAAGATGCAGATTTTCATCCAAGCACAAGCTTAGTTACTGGTAAAGAAATTGAAATGTATGCAACATATTAATTAAATGAATTCCACTTTCAAAACTCATTTTATAACAAAAGCTGAGCCTCTTCTTTTTTACAAACACACTAAATTAGATAAAATAATAGAAAGCTCAACATTTGACTCTCCCCGTGACTGAGGGATCTCTTGGCATCATATGTCATGTGTCAAGGTCTTTTGAAAAATGAGCAAATGTGTTTCCATCCAGCCTGGCTGGTGTCTTTGTTCCCTTTAAAATAAAAGTGAACATTGTGAAGGACGTATGACTTACTCACATCACCTGACAGCACGTCTGTGAGCTCCCCTCTGCTTCAGGAATCTCGAGGTCTTGGTGCGTCAGAAAAATTGATGTCCTTCATTTTTTTTTCTGATTTTCGGTGAAACAAGCAAGCAGCTTTTATTGGAAAGTTGGTGGACGGGAAAGTAGAGAATGACACGCTTGAACCGGGCCCAGCTCTTTACACTGCATGAGCTGCACATCAACCTTTTAGTTATTTAAAATATTCCTTTAAAAACTTTGTGTATCTCATGAGCATTTATTTCATTCAGTTAAGAAAGTTAAACCAAATAAATAATAAAAATGACTTTCAATAAAGGAATGTGAAAATTGTCAACAGACAAAACAGAGCATCTGATCTTCAAGTTGATATTTATTTTTTTAAATGTAATGAGCTGAAGGCCTAGTTTTTATAATCGGCAGATAATAGCCCAACGAGTGCAAAGTGTCCCCACAGAATAAATGTGCAATTCTTTTTGTTGTAAATGATCAATTGTGGCCACATTGAGAATAAACAAATAATAATATTGAGGGGGTGCGTGGTGGGGGGGCCTAAAGCTGAAGGGATAAAATACTCTGGGGTGAACTTTAGCTGAGGATAAAATATAAAACTCTGCATCATTTAGTCTAAGTTTCCATCCAAGCCTTGGGACAGAGCTGTGTCTATTTTTATCAAGATCAGTTGTTTATTTTTAGCTGCACCTCTCCCAAATGTTCTCAGCAGTGTGTGGGTTTGGCCTAGATTTGGCCCGCATACAATTTATAGGGACGCTTCGATATTTATGTCAGGCTTACACTTTCTGCATATAAGCACTATAAGTCTTTTCTAATGGCAGAGAAGTAACTAAAAGCATTGCTAATGAGTGAGGTTTTCTAGTGGAAATTAAAGACACAGAGCAACTGCCAATCTGGTGAATGAATTGTTTTATGTAGATGGAGCGGTTTGTAAGAGACTAAAACATTTTTATAAACAATTATAACAATAAATTATTAAATTATCAGCCTGCATATAGGTAGATTTGGAGAAGTAGCCGTAAAAACATGTTTTAGTGGAAGAAATTGAAGAAAACAGTTGATTCAGTAGCTATGTTCAATTACTTTACAGCATTATTCCTAGCTGTGACACTGATTGACTAAACACAAACACTATAGCAGTGAACTCTCAGTGCTAATAATCAGTTATTAAAGCTGATGCTTAAAGCAATGACAGATACTGTAGGAAGGATTTAAAAGTCTTAGCAAGGTTAAGAGGAAGCCAGCTAGTTACAAGCTGTAACTAGCTAGATTTGGATTACATCCCATAGATTGTTCTGCTGGGTAAGGAAAAATAGTTGAGTCACCTCCACCTGAAAGAAATGACCTCTGACAGGGTTTCTAATCAAAGACAAAAATATAGTAAGCAGTCAAATCTGCATGATTCACTGTCAAGAACAACACAACCCTTTTTAAGTAGTTTGTCATTTTTGATTCTATAAGCCTACAGATTTTTCTATCACGACACCAAATTTAAAGTTAGGGTGGGATTAAAACTGTAGATGAAGCTGTGGGCTTTAATAGGGGTGATGTGGTTTTCCACCCAGGGACGCACGGCCTGTGGGGTGCAATTAGTGCAATACATGTGTATGTTAGTTTCTTCCCTTTTCTCCTGCTTCATTGCTTGTCCAGACATACTGAACCTCTCAGTGTTTTGCACCATGCAAACGCTGTTGCTGTATCCATGGTGTGTAAGTGATGCTGAAGCTGGTATCTGATTTGTAGCCTTGCTTTAACTAAAAGAATCATGGCTAAATATAATCACGTCTAGTTCTGAGTTACTTTAGATTTTTCAAACCTAAGCATGATTGCCTTCTACACTTCACAGACTCTTTATTCACATTCTCAAAACCTCTATTGTATTTATGTTTTTTTTTCTGTTTTTATTACAAAGATTAAAGGTGGAATCAAATAGATCTATAGTTTGTAGTTTTTAGGTTTTTAAAGTTCCCTTTAAGGACGTTTTGTTTAAGCTGTTCTGATAAGTCATACAATTTCTTTATTTTATATTCTTTTTTCAGAGTACATACAGAATGAGGGGCTTGCCAAGGCCAGTATTTATGCTACTCAGACCCAGCTGAGGGTCTGAGAATAAGGCCTAACTTCTCAACTGGAAAAAGGTAAATGGCTCCTTCCAGGTATGATATTATTGTTAGAATTAGCACAGAGGTTCAGATATCTTGCTGATTTGTTCAGAGTGGAGAAGGAAAAGACTAGACGGACTGGAGCCTGACAGTCCCTGACTTGGTGATGAGATATGGGTCGTGCTTCCTAGACACTTCCTGGGTGGAAACACTGGGGCAGTTTCAGAGTCATATTAGAGAAATTTGAAAACATGAAGCCATTACTTAATTAATGATTTAACGTTTAGAAAAGGATATTGTGCTTTTGAGCTGGCAGGATCAGAAATAACTGGCCTTACACAACTGATGTTGTTCCATCTGAGTTAAATGTTTGGCCCCAAGAATTTTCAGTTTAATTAACACCTTTTCTCATTATATTTTACCTTCTCTGCTTACTTATATTCTCTTTAAAACTGAAACTGCTGATTTATGCTTTCTACTTCTCTAACCGGCGTCATAATTCTGACCAAACACCAGAGCAAAATCCACTGCAAAAGCTTGGGATGGGTAATAAGTATCACCAGACAAAAGGTCTTGAGGGCTCATCTCCTGTATTTTCTTAAGTTGAAAATTTGTATTAAACAAATATATTTCCTGCATACGTTATTTCATCAACTTGACTTTCTGCTGCTATTTAAAGATGTGGTTGATATGCAGTCGACATAATCTCTACCTGATTCATCCATCAGTCACATAGAGCCACGACATGGCAAACACTCACTCCGCTCAAACTTCAAACATCCCTCCTGCTGTGCCGCTGCCCTCCACCACCCAGCCTACTCTTTTATCAGAACTGCTTATGTATTAGTATTAATTAATTCAGGCTTGGATAAGCATGCCAATATACTGCCGGTTGTCTTCATAATTGCTGCTTTTAGCATTTTTGGAATCAGAGCCACGCACTTCATCATGATGAGAGTGCTTTCTATCTGGAAGCTTTAAACTTGGCGTCGGTCCATTTAGTACTTTGGTTTAAACTCAAACTGTGACTGCTTTAAAACTTCAGTCACAATGCTGAATATATGATTCACGGGTTTGGCTGTTTGATATTCAATCATTTGCATTAGAAAACGATGCGTCTTACTTACAGAAGCAGCAGGGATCCAAGAACGTATGAGTCAGTAAAACAATGGCGCCGATTCTGCTCATTAATAACACTGTGTCATTTTCACAGTGTTAAACAATGCAAATGTAATCATATATATTAATGCACAAAATAAACCTCATCTCCTTTGTGGCTCTGAGAACATTAAAGACAAGAGGAATCACAATAGCAGGTGCTCCAGCAGAGACAAACCGAACCCTGTTAATGTATCTGGACTTCCTGCAGATGTTTAATGATGACTCTTCATTAAACTCTTCATGTTTAAGATCTTATAGGAGCCTGTAATAGCCTGTAACACCTTGCTGTCTCAGAGGCAGGTGTCTGGCCATATGCTGCATCAATTACACTAAAATTTTAAATGACTTGTAATGCTGCTCATTACAGGAGTGGCTGGCAAAAGGCTCTCAATTTCTAACATTATTTATACTGCAATTACAAGGTACAATTTCGATTCATGAGTAAAATATAATGACCAAAGAAGCCCAGTGGGGATTCATCTCTTATTTCTATTTTTTTTTCTTTTCACTTCCCCGACTTCAATCCATTCAAGTGGCCATCGTCAATAGTTCTCCAGACTTTCTGAGGTTAAGTTTTCTTCCTGCTGTTATCACATTTTTCAATATTCCATTTTGCTTTCAGGACAAGAGGAAAACAACAAAACAAACAACAAAAAAAATCTGACCTAAAAACCTATGCACAGCAGATAAATCGGTATCTTGAAGGGGACGGAGAGTTTATCACTGTAGAGTTCATGGTTCAGATATGTTCCTCATATTTTAAATATTTATTGTAATAAAAACACACATCTGTACAGTATACTCACAATCTACCGCACCACTGTTTTCAAAGCTGCTGAGTAATTGTTAATCACATTTCTGTGACACAATGAGAGAGTCTGACAGTGAGCCATTATGAAACAGAAAGTGCCCTACTTTATGTGGAAAATGGCATGCAAAGAGAGAATGCTGGTCGTTTCATGAAAATAAAAAACTCTTCTAATGAGAACATGTCAAATGGATGTGTGTTGGCTTATAAATACAAGAAAAAGGAAACTAGTTTTCTTTTCATGAGCACTCTGGGTATACAAAGGCTCTGCTGATGTCCAATGTGAAATCACGTTATTAAATAAATCAATAACCACTCTCTTCAAATGCTCCTCTTGCTTATTTACTTATAGTATTTAGCAAAAAGTTATTTTTTTTCTTAATGACTTAGACAAATGAATGACAGATGGAATATCAGTGTTTAAACTTTCTATGCAACGGCTACATGGTAGCATTTGCTTAAAGGGACTTTTTAGTACATTATGATGTAAAGTCAAATTTAGACTCAGCTTTTCAATGGTGTGACAGACGACGTCCTTAAAATCACATTTTGACAGTGGTATAGTTAAACCCTTAGGAATTAAAGTTGAAAGTCTCACTTTCAACTTTCTCAGTTGAAAGTGAGACTTTCAACTGCTTCCATTCAATGCTACGTTCTGCTACACACCCAGGAAAGTATTCTTTTGACTCAGTTGTTGGAAGAAATAAAAGTGTTTGTGAATGCCGGTCCACTTCTGAGTAACAATACTTATCAGAGCTACAGAAAAACCTACAAAATCTGTTTCAGTTTTGACAGAATTTACATTAGAAAAAGCATAATTCAGCATTCTAGTGAGTTACAAATAGTGTGGGTTTGTGCCTGAGCACTTTTAAATCTTAGAGTAGTGTGCTAGTTTGCTAGGAATCCAAATCCTTCCTCTTAGACAACATTTCCCCGGACTTCTTCCTCCTCATTGAACAAATCACCATAGACATATTTGCAGTATGAACATACACCAAAGCTGGGTAGCCATTGTGAGTTTGCTGTTTCCTACAGAAGTTATCACTCTGGGAACTTTCAGCTGGTTTGTGTTTCTTTTTTACATATTTCATACATATTTATGGTGAAATATGCCCTTTGACACAGAAAATACATTTCTCAGTAAAATAGTAGGAAATGTATTTAGAATCAGTACAAATCAGCTGCATTCAACACCAAAAAACTGTGGACGGGAAAAACAATATTGATTAGGTCAACTTTAATATTTATAGTAAAGTTTGGCTCCTTGGAGGCAAAGGAGAACTCAGATCATTTGCACAGTAGGTTACTATATGATGAGAGAGACATCCAAAGACTTTAAATATTTCCTATGTAGGGGAGCATCAGATCTTAAGGTCACAGTAGAAAATGTTTCTATTTTTTGACACTTCCACCATATCGTTATTATTCTAAATTAAAAGTACAAAAACACACCAACTAATTAACAGACTAATTAATCCCAAATTTCCATCAGAGAGAAAAAATTTAATTATAGAAAAATGTATTTTTTTCAGGTTACCTCACTGCCCAGACACACTTAGGAGCAGGAGCAATATGTGTATCTGAAAAGGTTTTACTGCTCTGTGACTTTTGGCAGCAGCCAAGTGGGCCCAAGAGAAACACAAGAGTCCTGAACACATCACACAATCTCCCACCTAGCAATCATAGCATACTTATTTTAAAAGTCCTTGAAGTCACTTCCACTGTAGAACAAGAAGGTGACAGACAGGAAGTATGTTTAAGCACCCACTCAGCTGATGTGTAAAAAAAAAAGTCACTTGTGTTGTCCACAGTGGATTTCTGCCTGCTTTAAAAGCTGGACTCCCATGTATGAAACATTGATCCTTAAATCTGTGCACACAAAAAAGACAGAAATAAACAATTTATTTATTTTTGCTAAAAAATAAAATGATAGGAAACAACAGCAGATATTTTCAGGCTCTTTCATTTCCTTAAAACTTCCTAAGACATGCTAGGTTTGAAATGAAGATCCACTGGTCCTTCAAACTAAAAGAGGACATGGCTGCTATATTGCTGCTTTGATTCTGACCATTCAGTTTTAATCTGTCTCTTGCGAGTCCTTCAGCTTTATGGAGGCGGAACATTAGACCACTGGAGAACCCTTTAGGAAGTGGGCTTTATGTCTTTCTCCCAGATTTTCCATTAATCTGAAAAAGCCCCTGAATTAGCATTTAGACCATGTGGCATTAAAACCCTCCATTAAATCCAACTTAGGAAATAATGAAGATGTTTATAGTGCAGAGAGGGTACATGTGAATGTGTTTTCATGTCATCCTAATCTGGAAAAAAATAAATAAATACACAAAAACATGAACTGCATTAGACCATTGTGATAGCTGGAGATGGCTTGTGTGATTCTACTGTGGAGAACCCTGCTGTTTTATGAACTGTGAGCTTGTCCACACACATCTGATCACTTTCCCTCTGAAGGGTGGATAAACCTCCATTGACCACAGGCACTGGAGGCTGACTGGTGGGGGGTGAATAATAATGTTTGGCTTTCTGTCTAGAAGTGGGACATACAGTCTCTGTGGAGTCAGGGCAGCAAGAGCAGAATAGCAGCAGTCTCTACTGTGCAAGCAGATAAAACTCTGACTTTTATCTTCATTAACAGAGTAAAGTGCGAGAATGATGTGAGTGCCGCTTAAAAGGTTGCTGGATAGGATACACCCTCCCCTGCGCACTTGCCCTACTTCTTATCATGTGACTTGCTGTTCAAATGGTGTAAAAGACGTCACCCAGGGCTCCACGCCTGAAGAATTAATATTCAGAAAGCGAGGTAGTGTCTTCCTAAGCACACTGTCTAATTCCTAAGTTGTACACAAACACAGTAGGTAAAATGAAAAGGCTGGTTTGGTTTTCCTCAAGCAGGATGCAACATAATCCCAGAAGAGAATCAGGAAGATTGACAGGGGATGCCATAGTAAAACACCTTCAGTTTCAAAAGATCTAAGCTAACGCCTAGCTCCCTGGACAGAACAGTGTAAAAGTACATTTAAGTTTGATAGCCATAAAAGTAATTTATTATGGCGATGCTTTGTTTTAATGTCAGATGCAATTGTGTTCAAAATGCTTGCAATCCAGCACAACTAAATGGCTTAATTACTTTGTTGAGCCATTTGTTGAGAAAATCACATTTTCCATAGCAACCAATTTACTATATTTACTTTAATTGAGAGTAGTTAGACAGGAAAGTTAGAAACAAAAGAGACATCCGGCAAATATCAGGCAGGGAATCGAACCTGCAACGGCTACATCAAGGACTAAGGTCTCCTTATGTGGGTTGTGCGTGTAACACAGCAGTGAAGATTATTAAATATATTAAATCAATGGGCCAATAGGTTTGGCTATTGGAGCACAGTGGGGCGTTTAAATGAGACACAAAGGCAGAAAAATGAATTTAAACAACCAAACTGGCTTTAGTAAACTATAACATTAAAGAAGTTGGACAAGACTGACACTTATGAAGATAAAATTACACACAATGAAATAAATAAAATAGCAATAATACTTGGCCTAGTGCTAATTTCCAGTTTTAAATCTTTTGGGTGCACCCTGAGTTCTTAAACTGTGATAGAAAAACAGATTAATTAAATTCAGTTCCAATTCAGGTTCGACTCAAACACCCTTCACATGAGGACACAGCAGCTTGCTATAAATGTCCCAAAATAAAACTTAAGTAAAAAGTTACTTTTAATTAAATGTGTAACTATTAAGTTCATTCAACACAAAAAGGTAAGATGTCATCACTAAATCAAAAGAATTAAGAGAAACTAATGTAAATACAGTAAGTCCATAACATGAACTACAGTCCAAATTCACTTTTGTGGCCACAAGGGTTTTGTGGCTCAAGTGTCCTTTATTCAATAGTACCTACACAGAAAAACAAAGCAAAGACAGGAAGCGGAAGGACTGATCTGGGATCGGGAAATGCACTGGGGAGTTCATGCAGCTTCATGAGGCACACAATATCTCTTCACGCTTTCTGTTTGAGTTGCTTCAAGTACCAAAGTTGGCTAAAATGAGGGCTGTGACTGGATTACAAATGCCCTTTGAGATGATATCTGTCTGCGACGGGCACGGAAGTGATTACTGATGGTAACTTTGACAGAACATCACTTTTAAAAACTTAAAAGACTAGCTTCTCTTAAGTTTAACTAATGCAGAACTCAAAAGCTGCAATTATGTCATATCTCGCCCCCTTCTATTAATGCTTTTCTGGTCTTCTTTGGAAGAGCAGGATGCAGATTGATCCCCAGAGTGGAATTATCTCTGACAAAAGCAGAAACAGCCAGCCCATCTGGCCGACAAACACATCAACAGCAGATTGTTATTGACAGCCGAGGGTCCAGCAGGACCGCCTCAGCAAAGACACTTGAAGGATTCTAATTCTCTCTGTAATCAGACCTCACAGACAGCCAGAAATCCAGAAAGGGGCAAAAGCTTCTGATTAAGAGTTAGTTTTAATAGAGAGAGAGTTTAGGCTTCTGCCTCTCTCCCCTAAGAAATCGCCTGAGCATTGACCCTTAGCTTGATAAGGTGGACACACAGGTGAAGACCCAATTTATCTCCCAGAGACCGGCTGCTAACTCATGAATATTTACAGTATTTCCAAGCAGTGCACTTAGGGTCAGCAGGAATGCCCTCTGTAGTTGGCATTGAAGCTGCAGGTTAATAACAGTAATTCAGTTTGTTTTATAGGCAATTTGATTAAGGGGAAGCTTCCAGTTGTTGCTCATCATAAGAAATATGAGTGAAGAAACTCTAAATGGATCTGTGCATATCTCCGACGCAGACAACTTTTACTTTACAAGAAGGCAAAGGCACAGCCATGGACTTTCTGGGTATACATCCCACAGCGATGTGTGGACTACCAGGTTACTACTAATGAACCTCATAATAGATGGTTTGAATGTTTTTTATTTACTAGGCAAGGTGTGACAGGTCAAAATGTCCTCAGGTTTAATGTCAATGTCTTTCTTTTGTAAGAAAATCACTACTTCTTTCTCCAGTGTTGCATCTAACAGTTAGGTAAATCAGTAAATATGCACTTGAAAACCCCAAATCAGGGTCTTCAGTTTACCAAACATGTTTAAGGGAAAATGCAAAACAGAGGAAGTAGAATAGTAATGTGGTGGTGATAGTTGTTCCCGCATTAGAAGGAAGTCTCAAATGTATTAAACCTTAGCTTGCTGGATTTTTTTTGTTGCTAGTTGTTCACAGTACTTCCCTCACTGTAAACTTTTACGTTTGAGCAAACAAATTGTAGGCATCTCATACCCCAGCACAGCTACCATCAAACACGGTTACGTTTATAGTTTAGATTGTTTATGGGCTCTCAAAACTGCCATCACAGTAAAAGCTGCGGAAACATTATTATGCCACAGGATGAGTTATGTGGACACTTCCCAGCAAGGAAAAGTGGAAGGTTGAAAGAACCTCGCCTTTCCTGTAAATGTCTTTTCTTCTTTACGTGTGCTCTGGTTTCCAACAATGGAATGGACGCATCGGTACAACTGATACTTTACAAATCTATCCATATTTGCTGGTTGCTTCAGTGGCACGAGTGCTGAGAAGACTTGCAGGCTGAGTTCAACAATCATCTTAAATTCAATTAACTGCTGCTGCATGCAAAACACCTGAACTCAACGGAGTGGAAAGTTTTTCAAAAAAAAATTTGCAATGTTGTTGTTTTGTCCTAGACACCTCCAGCCTCCATGAGACCGTCCCTTGAGTAAATACACCCACGTTTCTCCCTGTGGGTTTTCTGTGTGTACAGTGCTGGTAAAAACTATTAGCCAGCTAACAAATTTCTTCTGTTTTAGATATCCGTCACCCTTACCTGCTTCAGATGATCAAACAAAATATTATCAGACAAAAATAAAGACATTTAGTTTTTAAATGATTTGGAAAAGCACATTCCATTTTCTGAGCGAATAGTGATCCCAGAGCAAGCAGCCAAATTAGTTACAAAGTGATTAATTGCCAACAAAGTCAATACTTTAGAGTGGCCTTTACACAAAGACCTGATTTATAGGTAGAGCTGTTTCTGTGAGTGAGGCAGCCTGCAAGCCTGACTCAATTATAGCAGGTCTCATTGGAAGAATGGGCCAAAATGGAGCAAAGCAATGTTTGAGAAGCTTGTGGAAGGAGATCCAAAATGTTTGATACATTTTACACAGTTGTACCAAACCCTAGATAAATGTATTGATTGTGATGAGAGCAGCATATATATATATTTTTTTTGTATCATTGAGGCATATAGGAAGTATAAAGAATTCTGGCAAACTTTACTGACCAAATTATTCTGATTAAATATCAAACAATGAGGTCAAGTATGCTTATTTTTATGTGGTTCTGGTGAACCTGTTTTTACCATTATCTACAGAAACAAGTGCTACTTCGCAGAAACTCCAGCTGGAACAAAATATCTCTTTCTTTCCAAAAAAAAGAGATACTTTGGTATTTGGAAATGAGCTAAGTGAGACACAATCACGTTACATTTCTGAAAAATGGTCTGTTATTTTATTGAATGTTACAGCCAGTGAGTTTTCAAACCTACGAATAACTTTAACTTAAAAGCATAGGACGCGGACAAAAATCCTTACTCTTGATTGGCACATAGTTTTAGGGAAAAAAGTTGCAGAGAAAGAGATGAATTCGGCTAACTTTAGCCTAGCTAATTTTAAATGCACAAAGTCAATAAACAAACATAAATACTTTGGCTTCGGGAAGACTTCATTTAGTATCAAAGGAAAACAAGAGCCTAAAAAAAATTTCAGAAGTTAACGAAATCCAAAAAATTGAGAGATGGGAAATGTACAAAAAGCAGAGGGAACACTATCCGAGACCTTTTGCCAAAATGGGGTTACCATGCAGTGACTCAGTAGGGAGGCCGCGCGTTGGTACATGCAACAATTATTGTCTGACATTTAAAATGTTTAAAATTCATGAACTAAAAAGTAGCAGTGCATTACCATTACAAGAAAGCTTTTTTTTTTATGTCTGCAAGGGGTTTTGTTTACTTCGTGACACTTTGCAAAAAGAGCAAACATGGGATGTGTCACGGCAGGGGTTTATTTCAGCTGCAAATTTATGCCACTATCTGAATTTCTGTGTATTTGTGCTTCAGTCAAGTCGTTACTTGTGGACTTGGCTTCCTTATTAAAGCTTTACTTTCATAGTAAATCATTAAATATACAGTGCTCGTTAGAAACATTGGCACAACTCGCCTGTAAATTGATGACTGTAGCTCATCTATTTTTTTAAGTATACATGAGTCTTTACTCCTGTTGAATTTTTATAAATAGCTGTGTCCTTGTCAGTCTTTGACTACTGAGCTCCACTTAGTTCAGGGTACATATGTTAAGAGCTGAATCAATTCCAGAATACACAAACAAAGCCTAAAATCCCTTTAAAAATCTTCTGTAAGATTTTTATTTGTTTTTCACAAACTTAATAGACTTACTTTTTATAACCGAATCAATTTCTGTTAAATCTGTGCATTTTTCAAATTGTGCGGCAACAAGATTGTATCAAATTCTGAATGCATAGTCTAAAACTTTTCAAAGCCACAAAATCTTACAAAGAACTATTGATCTAGTTTCTAGCAAAAATGTCTTGGTACACTTGAATAAGACGAAACTTACACACAAGCAACTTTTCAGCAACATGTAGGAGCTTGTTTTACATAAATAACTAACATGTATGAAAAAGTGTTTCACTTATAACAAGACATTTTTCCAATGTTAAAAGACACTGACTGACTTTGGGAGAAAATATGTTGTCCAGTAGGAGCTCTAACAATTCAGATTCCCTGATGTTAAAATTGCATAAACTCAGTTACTGTTGATCTTTGAGATCTTTTACATTGCAACTCCCAAAAAGCAATATTACAAAGAGCATATTTTCATCTCAGAAGTACCTAATGAATCTAATTCTTTCTACCCTTTTCAGACTTACTGCCGCAGCAGTGCACCAAACTGTGTCTGAATTCCTGTATAGATGTATGGAGATGTGCGTATTTATACCTCTGCAGCCAAAATACGACTTGTCTTTAAAACCTCATCATTATGCACTTTGCATAATTGTGTCAGTCATAAAGTCTTTGAAGGAGTTCTGGCCCCCACAGTTATATTGGTTTATCATAACATGGGCCACATTTTATGGCCACATGAATTATGTTTTCCAGCATCCAAAGCAATCAGCTGGTAATAGATGTTTTTACTCTCCAACAGAACTATGGCCTTAAAGGCAGACAGGGGAAGGAAATCAATCTTTCTGCCACAGCTTTCGGTCCTTCTCACCTCCTTCAACCTTTCCTTTTTCAACTTGAGTTAATTTGCACTTTAGATTAGTCTTAGTTTATAACCTTGATCAAAGTTAATAAGAGAGGAAGAAGGAAGGCTTAGAAACGTCATTGATTTTTACGTTTTAGTTTCACTCTGTGGATAGGTTAATGTGATCAGACATGGTTTTTATGTTTTGTTACAAATGTGTTAAAACCTAGGAAGAGTTTTAGTGCCGTGACATCTCCTTCCTCTGTTTACTGGGTAAACAATCAAATATAACGATGATTTACAGGTTCATAAAATTGTAACTGCACAGACCACTAGGACATTTTTGAGGTTGGAGTTCTTCTAAAACATTCCTAAGAATATTTCCTTATCTTCAATCTGGGATTGAAGACAATCAATTCTTTCAAGTCCTTGCATTACAATTTACTGTGAACATGAAGATGAAATCCACTACTTTAGGTCATTCCTTCATTGTGGAGTGAGAATAGAAATACAGAAACATGAATTATTACCACAATTTCAATAGGATATCGACGCACCCTGAGGAGCAGTTTTAATGGTTTTCATGTAATGGAGACCTCGAATGTCTGCAGAGACGGACCCCTGAACCCACTGGGCAGTGAGCAGCCTGCCCACAAATGCACTGTGTGAAGAAAATTCATTTTCCAAAGCCCTCCATGAGACCCTCTGCACTGTCGCAGCAGGAGGCGCTGCAGCAGCCCAAAAAAAGTTCAGCTTAAAAAGCATCCGCTTCCATCTAATGGTGTTTAAAGTTTGCTGCTTACTGTGCCAGCATCAATATGTATGACTGGCACTGATGTATTGGGCGCCATGATTGTACTGGAGT
This sequence comes from Alfaro cultratus, assembly GCA_903066825.1. NCBI lineage: Eukaryota > Metazoa > Chordata > Actinopteri > Cyprinodontiformes > Poeciliidae > Alfaro > Alfaro cultratus. The sequence goes on from CAEFZX010032291.1 coordinate 16,889, forward strand.
GTAAATCCCTCCCAGTTGTTGTAGAGTACTCAACTGTGAATAACTGGTTTGTATCACCAGTGTGACGTTTGCTCTGCTGCAACAGCAAACCCTCAACCAGCTCAATGAGCTGTCAGTTTCACTGATGTATCAAATGTTGGAGTTTTATATGATACATCAAAGCCAAGAGCAAGCCAGATGTTTGTTTGACATAGATGGACCATAAATGAAGGAGGTTGCTTAGAGGGACTAAACATCAGAGCAGGATGAAATAATGCAGTGGAACCACAAAAAAAAAAAAAAAGACCACAGCATGACATACTGATTGAGTGATTTTACTGTATTAGCTCTGAAAATGTATCTGCAGTAGAGACAAAATTGATTAAAATACCTCATCAATACATTCACAATTAAATTCAGTGGGTTACCTTAAAGTGCCCCGTTGCTCAGCTGAACATTGTTTTGTAGGTGGTGAAAGTTATAGATGTTAAAACAGCAAAACCAAACACACAAAGCGTAGAAAATGAAAACAGATGTTTTTTTAAAATTCACTTTATTGGTATGAAAATACAAAGTAAACATGTAATACAAATCATCACAAACTCTGCGGTCATAGTGAATCAATAATCCAAACATCATTTTATATCAGGTGCAGTTTCTGGTAGTCCTTACACACACACACACACCTACACACACACGCACACCTACACACACACGCAACACCTACACACACACGCACACCTACACACACACGCAACACCTACACACACACCTACACACACGCTTCCAGCTACGGAAGAATTTGATTTTAAAAATCTAATATTTAAATTGCTATGCAATTTTGTGGTAAAACTTGGACATTTAGGGTCACTAGGTTTTGTGATTTGCAAATACCTTAAGCATTTCATAAACGAGCCAAAAAGTTAAATCAAGGAGCAGAAACTAGGATTCATTTTAAATCTACAGGGCAAAGAAACTGGAGCAAAAAAACACTAATCTAAGCAGCATTATGCTGAATTATGTTCATAACATTAAAATAAAACCTGCAATTAACTCTCACAGACCAAAGTTAAAAGTAAAACTTTTTTATAGTGGTTACATGCAAACATACTTCTTTATAGGTAATTGTGTTGGACATGTGATAGAATGTAAAGCTTAAGGCAATAAAAGGAGTGCCTTAAAAAACTCCTGATATCCTTCAAACGTCCTTTATCACATGCATAATTGTCACAGGAGTAGTGAAGGATAAATGGATGTCAAATATTCTTAAACATCTAAAAAATGTGGAATTCATTTGTGTTTAACTACACAGTTAATGGTATAAAGATATACATTTCAATGTCAATTCGGTCTTGTGGTGTAAATGTCAATTACTTGTTTTCTATTCAGTTATGGAAATACTTGAGATTAGGAAACGGTGTGTTTGTTTTTTATATATATCAGTGTATTTCATGTTGTCATTGAAGTGATTTCTTGAGTCTGTGGTTTTGGCAGAAATAAATATGTTGTGAATCACAGGTAAATGGATGGTTTAATAGGAGTAAAACATTTTTCAACTGGAGCAAGGTCAGCTTCTTTAATCTAATAAGTAAAAAAATGAAAACTTTTGCATTTTGTATTTACTCAGGTGATCTTTATTTGATATCAAAAGTTGTTTTGACAATCTGAAACATTTAAGTGAAACAAAAGAAAAAACCAAGCAAAAATAGAACATTTTGTACAAAATGCAGAACAAGAATCACAGAAAGACATAAAGTGTACACTTATACAAAAAACAAACTAAAAAAACAACAACTTTGTATTCATGGAGGAAACAAAATGAAGGACAGAACAGAGGTAAGAAGATTATTGCTTATACTTCTCTGTTGTGATAATATCAGAGTAGAAATAATTCCTCCCTTTTAAATTTTTTACTGCCTCAGAGGAAAGATGGTTAGATAAGAAATGTGAATCTTCTGTGTGCCCGTGTGTGTATGTAAGGCTGCCATCTACTGAGATCAATTTTGATGCTAAATAAAGTGACAGGAACAGCGGCGCTGCCTCATCCAGATCAGTTGTGGCTGATAGAGAGGATCCTGCTGAGACGGGTAACAAGGTAAATGAATTGCAGTTTATTAACAGCTCCTTCTCACACTTCATCGGAGCTGTGAATGTTCCTTCAAACTTGTCAGTGACAAAAATGTCAGAACTCCTTATAAGCTGTGATGTGTCCCTCAAGTTTCAAGTGTTCCACAGCAGCATTAATAAAGTCTCCTCTCAGCCGCGTTGACAATCCAAACCAGCGGTGTACTCTACAAGAGGAGGAGGGCTGGTTGCTAGGTTGCATACTCCTTCAGTTGCAAAGCTCTTTGATACACTGAGATGTTGCTGTATGCTTTCAGAGACAAGTAGCCATTCGCAAGGCTCCGGTTGGGCACCGCTGCATACAAAGAAGATGATCGTAAACACAGATTGCAACGTGTAGTTGTGGATTTCCTCTAATCAGCCCCCGACAACGGGAAGCAAATATCAAAGCAGCCTCTCCGACGGACAACTAGACAGGTCCCATCTAACCACCCTAACAAGGTGAGCAGACGATGCGAGCTGTTGTGGTGGATGTCAGCGCTTCTTCAGGAGGAACCGACAACAACTGGACTGGCACCGCTAATAAGGTGTCAGAGCAACTCTGGCCCTCGCTGGGAGAAAAACCGTTCGGCTTCCACTCAGAACTGCTGCAAAGTCCACATATTCCAACCACAACAGGCAAGAGCAGCCTGGACAAAACAACATCACATTCCCCATCAGAGATACTGTGGGTAACTCAACCGAGCTGGGAAGAGGGGGAGCTCAAAAAATCTCCTGTACACAGAAGCAGTGGAACAAGACTTGCAATATGATAATTTGACATTCCTTTGTCAGACAAAACCTCAGTTTCAGTGATGCAGATGTTGTGAACAGTATGCACACAAAAAAAACATTCCTTTTCCACTTAGCGATTTTGCCATGTAGAAGACTTGCACACACCTGTCTTCTATAAGGCAGATGATGCTGTTGAGTAAAATTAAACGCAGAGGTTGCCATTTTCACTGTAGTGATATGTAAACACCTGTGTTCTACAAGTCTGTGGTTCATTCAGAATGCAAGAGAGAGTGGGACTTTCAGCAGATTACAGGAAGACTGAACAACATACAGCAAAGTCTCTGTTTTATTGTTCAGAGCAGGGGAGCCCAAAGTCGCTCCAGGAGGGCCGACATCCTGCATGTTTTAGTTCTCTCCCTGGTTTAACGCACCTGGATCAAATGGTGGCTTGTTAAAAGGCCTAAGAAGAACATTGACATGATGAGAAGGTTGTTACTCCCACCAGGGAGAGAACTGAAACATGCAGGATGCCGGCCCTCCAGGACCGACTTTGGGCACCTCTGGTTGAGAGCCTTCAACCTTTGCTTTGGAACATTCTGTGTTTGGAAAAGATGGCAGCCTTTTGGAAATCTCAAGAGTTGAACTGTAAACATGAGATAAATATCTGGCTCTCAGCTTATAAAATGTACACAAAGATGGACTCAATTATTCAGACTTTTTCCATTTGATGAATGTTTAATAAATGATGACTGTTGAATCTGTTGGAGATTTTGTATACTTTAGGTTAAACGTATGTCATTTCAAAACCTGCCAAAGACAGATTTTGAAATGTGTCATATGCTGCTATTTAAAGAGACGTCAAACTCATTTCCATGTTAAGCCATATCAAGATTATTAATGTTCTCAAAAGGCTGGTTGTGCCAGAAGGTACAAACAAAACCCCAAAGTAAACTTAAAATATTAAATAGTTGTCTGCATTCGATAAATACTTCTTAAAATGTAAATTTTTTAAACGTCTTTGTAAACTGATGTAATTAGGTAATACACTAATAAAAACTGCTGTGATGTCACTGATACAATCATATTTAAGTACAAAACTGTTATGTTGAAGGTTCCATATATGTGACCCTCTAGAGGTCTTGAGTTTTATTACATTTGCCTAAGAATAGGACTAAGAGAAAGAGTATTTCTTTTCTGCATCTATCTTGAAGGAAGCTGACTTAATTTGCACATATTGTTGTCGAGAAGCAGAACGTTTTTCTGAAATGGGGTTATGCAAGAAATGATTCACGTCAGATACGTCGTGAACAGGGGCAGTAAATAACCTACACATAAAGCATTAAGACTTTATATGAACACAAGCACATCTGGCCAGAACATTGTGAACATTGCAACAGAATGTTCAAAAGTATAGACGACAAAGGAAACAAAACTTTATTTGCCTATTTTCACGTTGATCCGAAACATCTAAAGACAATAAGGCATCCATACGATGAACCCGGCTTAGTGACTATCTTTGTTTTATTTGTCTCTGCTGCTGCTGTGCCGAGGTTTATTTTGCAGCCTGCATTCTAATGAGACTGAAAGCGAGCAGGGGAGGGAGAGCGTGGGGGGTGGTGGCGGGTGAGGAGGAGGAATTGTGTAACTCTGAGTTATATAACACAATATGCATGGCCTTCTCTTTCTCTGTCTCCCAGCTCCTCAAACAGGAAACACAGAGTGCAGCAAGCAGCGGGAGAGCGTGGAGGGCTTAAAAGGGTGCTTGTGTTAATGAGGGCGCTGTGTAGGGATGTGCGCCTTGCTAAATAAAATCATACCTCATTACGGCAGGGTTTCTTATAACACCGGCGATGAGAATAAGTTGTTTAAAAAGTGGGGAGACGTGAAGGTCGAACCACCGGCTTGTCTTAGATGAAAACCCAACCATGAAGTGGTATTCAAGTGGGCTCACTGGGTAATTAGAGCGAATGAAATGTTATTGCTTTCACCCTGATGTTACATTCAGCTGGTTTGAACTGTCAAACATTTGCTGGACGTTTCCGTGGATGGATCACAACAGGGAATCAGCCTCAGCAGCTACAGTAAATTGTCAGCATGGTGCTAACTAGGTTTATGCTAGGGTTAACCTTTTGTTGGGTTACAAACAAACAAATTGAGTCAGCAGTTTAAATTTATTATTTACAAAGTACAAAACTGCAACAAATATTTAGGGCTATGCTAAGAAAATAAAAATAAATGACAATAAAGTCATGATATTATGGGAATAAAGTTGTACAAGAATAAAGTTAAAATAATATTAGAATAAAGTCAAAATGTTTAAATAAATGTTAAATAAAAATTATAAATATTCTAATATTAGTACAACTTTATTCTTGTATTATTTCGACTTTATTCTCATAATATTATGACTTTATACTTGTACGAGTTTACTCTCGTAACATTATAATTTTATTCTTGTAATTTTATTTTATTTTTTCACTTAGTACGGCTGCAGTACTCAATTGCACAAAATGACACAAGTAATACAAAAAAGTATTCAACAAATGTTTTATAAAACTAGACCGAGTGATAAAATATTACTCAAATACAAGCAGCATTTTCAGACCGATGCTCAAGAATAGTTGACTTTGACGCAGAATGTTTCCTCGGTTTTCTCCTCCGAGTTATTGACGTAAACCAGGATCTCCGCCGAGCCCGAACTCTGGCTGGGAGCGAATCGCAATCCGATCGTGTAACTCTCTCCACCGCCAATCTGAACACAGTGAACAAAGCAAACACTATCTGGTTCTTTGTTGTTTTAAACAATATAAGCTCTGTAAGTCTGTATGCAATCATATTCAATCAAATATGTTTGCAGATACGGCCCGTTTGTCAGATTAAAAGTACCTTTCGAAGATATCCTTTAAGCAGGTATTAAACATATTTTTCATCAACTCACATTTCTGTAATATAAAAGGTATTTTTATTGATTAATATTCTAATTTTACATGTCATGTCATCAGATCAGATTTAGTGAACTTCACCTTTTACAAAGATACTGCAGATCTCTTAACTGGATGTGAATTAAAATGTGTTACAATTCAAATAATAAACAAGTCATATCAGAGAAGCTCTTCAGCTAAAACCGAACTGTATGTGTTGAGTCAGATAGACCTTCAGAAACAAATGAAAAATTGACGGCCTGTTAGGTAAAGTGCTCTCAGAAGGTTGTAGCTGCTTTCTTAACAAAGCTAATCGCATGTTGGAACGGTGGACGTCTCACTGACACGACAGGCAGAGAACCAGCAGCGTTTATGAACGCTGGAGAGTTGAACCACAACACTGATGAGACATAGTGTTATGTTACTGCACTTTAAAGCTACTGAGGCCTTGTGCGTACATATTATATTGATTTTATTAAAGTTTAACTGTCAGATTAGGACTCCATATCTGAAAATGCCAAGATGACTTGGATCAGGAGGGAAAAAAAAGGTGTCCACAAAAAGCACATGGGTTATCTGCATGGAACATTTATACAAAAATTACTTGGAGGTTGTGTTTGAACAGTGTGTATAATTTTGACACAGCATGAAGAGAAAAGCCACAACAAATTGAGATTGTGAACCCAATTATTGAGTCCAAAAATTAGTTAAAAAAAAAAAAAAACATAAATAACAACTCTTCAGTTGAGTTTCTTAAATCCTAACAATATAATATTAATGCTGGATGTACAGTACAGTGTGTAAACTTTAAACCAGAAATGTATATTTATAGTTTGCTGGGGATTCTTGCCTTAACAAAAGACAAGCTTGTAAATGAGCATACTGCTTTGGCTTGTGAGTTCTCTCTTTATAATGAGGCATTCCAATTGGTTTCATACTGCTCTGTTTATATTATTACAGAGGTCTGTTCCAGTATATCTGTGTTCGATAATGACAGAAGCTTTGAGCTCGATGCCATGAATCTGTGGCTGTGAATTTACCAACGCTGTGAAGCAAATAATACCCAGAGAGCCCAATAAGGAAAAACTGGCCAGAATATACAGGCTGCATGTTATATACTGATCTGAGACCATCATCTTGACTGAAATAGTCACAAAAAAATAATCAGCTTATATAAAAGCCCAGGATAAGGTTTAAAATTTGTTAAATGGGACATGATGCTGCAGACACAGCTTCATGTACAGTCATTAAATTAGCAGTTTCTCTTACAGCTGAACTGCTTTTTCCAACAGTTTTCCTATTTCATTTCATGAACAATGTCTGAAAGGAGATATAAAGTAGTATCGCTCCTCTGTTGTTATAACTTCCTGACACTGCCGTCCTTACCTTTTTTGTATAAATTACCAGTTTTGTCCACACAGCCTGCAATTTTCATTGTTCTCACTAATTAAAGGGAGAAAGTGCTGATGTTTTTGTTGCCAGGGCTCATAGCCCACAAGGTCATATTTTAATCTTTTTGTTTATATTCTCACGGTATTTCTATCAGCCATTACACGTTTTTCATTTACATAACCTCAGAAAAAAAATAAAACAATCAAAATGTGAAATTTACAGAGCATTTACTTTCCTTAAAACTTTATGTTATTTACTGTTATATAAAACAGAAAAGACAACCTTCTCATTTGCTTGAGGCAACAGGGACAGCAGATCCTTCATGAGATACCTGGAGATTCACCAGGAAGGTGGGAAAAACAGAGGCTGCTTTTCACTCTGCCCACCTCATTTATAATGATGCACCGTCTTCGGGCCAAACACAGCAAGACTCCTTCAATGTTTATGTGCAAACTGGCTCCTATTGCGTCTCACATATTGTGTTTGTCTCGCTTGTCTTGCTATTTTGTCAAACCTAAGCAAAGGATAAGGAAATGACGGCAGCAACCTAAACGGGTTATTTTTTTTATTTCTATGAGGGAATAAATCAGCAGGACAGGCTGCAGCTGACCACACGACAACAAAGCAACGTAAAGAACTGCTTTGTAATATTCCCCTCCATCTGGTCTGAAAACAAACAAGCACAACACTTGTCACAGCTGAGGCCCAAACAACAATTGTGTTGAAATCAATACAATCTTATTCACTGCCAAAGACATATGTGCATATCTGTAAGACTCTTTGAAATTAATGGCTTTCATTTTAAAGATGTGTAACAAGTATTACATAAATTAACTCTTTTGATGCAAATGTCATACTGAAAAAGTTTGAGTACACTGATTAAGTTGGGAAAAATGTAATGTTTTTGCAAAATAAAACAAAACATATTTGTCTACTGATAAGGGTGCCTAGTACTAAACATCCCTACTGATATTCATACAATATTTTATACTTAACATTTGAAGTAGACCAGAGCATTTAAAAATATATTTTGATGTTTAACAGGCGGGGCCTTTTTCTTCGTCACTCTACAAAATGAAAACGATATCACAACATATCATTCAAGTCGTACAGATGTAAGATGATCTTCATGTACAAAGAAATTACGTCCAAAAGGCTACACATATTTTAAAAGTTTGAATCAATTGAAACTGGAAGAGGACCAAAGAAGGAGGATTGTAACTGAGGTTAAAAAAAAATTGCTTACTGGTAAAAACTGCAACAAAAGATGATATAATAGCTTTACCAAGGATATACAACCATTAGATAAAACATACATGCCTATTGGTTGTTTTGGGAATGACCACAGAAAATCTGTTCATGTCTTGCTGCTACAAACACAGACCTATGATGTTTGCTAATTTTTACTTTAACTGGAACAAAAGATAAAAAATTTGCCATACTATTAGCTATGGAGTATAATCTTGTGATACTATGAGCATTCTGCACTTCTGAAGCAACTGAGAACCTTATCAATGTTTCAAATAAAAGTATTGCCGCCTGTTGCTTTAAACAGAGAAAAAGTATTATTATTCTGCCTATAAAAACAAAATAAGAACCCAACAAAATTAACAGAAGTGGTTTATCTGACACAAGATGAACCTTCGTTCAAAGCCACCTCAGTTATCAGATCTAAGTTGTACTGAAAAAAAAATCTGTGGTGAACTAAAGAAGGAAAGACGTCTTTTCAAGGACCCAGGAGGCTGGATTAACGTTTCCGGAAAAATTGTGCAAATACAAAAAGCCATAGATCCATCAATGTGTTGGCTTTAACTTTTTAAAAATGTTTTAGGGGAAGATTAAGTGCACTCCTTTTTTTCAAAAGTGAAAATTCCAAAAAGTGTGGCACTGGAGAATTGGAGAAAACTATTAGGTTTTATAATGAATTTTCCCCTCCTAACTAAATCAATATACTCAAATCAAAGCTTGGATTCCTTATTTTACCACTTCTGCAGCAAAAGATTCACTTATTTTAAGGCTGATTACACATCTTTCGCAGGGTGTCAATAGGTGTGGGGGGCTGTTGTTTTATTTATTTAGCAGTGAATGTTTAAAGCATTTTTTTTAAATAATCAATATGCTGGTTAAACCCTTCTCAAGGTTTTAACAAGATTAATTTTGTGCAGATAGATAATATACAATCAGAGGTGTTGAACGAGAGGCAGGTCGTGAGTGAAAAGGTGATTCCAGCTTGAGGCTCCAATAAACCATCACTTTTAGCTCTTCTACAGCTCTTACAGTTTATATTAATCAAGAATTTGTCAAAAACTTAATGGCTTGATGTCTGGTGGGGAAAAAGGATTGATGTTTCACTTTATGCGCACGCATGTCATGGATCATCAACAACACAGAAATTATTCACACCGTGTTAACAGGATTAATCCTTTAATCTAGAGAAACTATCTGTGGAGGACACCTGACAAGCTTTGGTCAAGGCGTTAATCAAAGTATTGATTTGAGTCTTAATGAAGCGGAGAGAACTGTAATGCCTCCTGCCTTATCTCACCTGGAACTTATCCTCTCTGAACTGGAGCAGGTCAGGATGGTCGGAGCGGAGCAGGAATGTCCGTGTGCTGGTGTAAGGGTTGGTGTAAGTAATTTTTCTGGAGCTGCCACGCCCATTACCAGCTGGGACGGACACTTCGAATGCCTGCACACACCCACACACAAACAGTTTATGGCGCACTTGCTTGTCACTGACTTGCTTTGCAAAGTAAGGTTAGCTATAGTATCAAAAGCGAGGTAAAAGAACACAAGGAACAGCAGTAACCATTGAAAAATTTGAACTGCACAAGAAAGAGTTTAAGTTCCTAAATGTGCAATTGAAATTACAAAGAAAGAGCAACAATCAAAAGTCACAACATGGTTCATGGGTTACAAAAAATCTAGAAATGACGTTTTGGAAAAGAAGCCCATTCCCCCTGCTGCATAGCAGCCAGGCTTTAAATTTTTTTTTAATATTGTGATAAAGTACAAAAGAAATTGTCACTCATTTTACAAAGTGCAATGTATATAACTGGGGTAACCAGTTATATACCGTACCCTAACCCTCCATTACACATAGACTGAAGTACATTATTTCAAGCCTTTATTTCTTGTAATTTTGATGATTAGCAGCCACATTTGACCAACAACAATTTCGGTCCTCAGCATTTCTCAAAACTTTTATATACAAGAAAAAAATCTAGACACAGAATTTCTTTTCAGAGAAGTTCAGAGAAAGATCCTCTCACCTTTGACAGTACAGGACGGTGGACACTGAGACACAGGAGCCAGGTGGCGACCAGCCTTTGCTGATCCACGTCCACAGCGTTCACATACAGGAAGCGGCTGCTAGTCTGCCATGGCTGAACTCTTAGCTGGATCTCCTGCACAGCGGCAGGAGGCAAAACAAACACACCGGGCGGGTCCACCTGCAGGGGAGGTGAGGGCGGGAAAGGTTGATTGGACCTGGCAGCAAGGTGATGAGATGCCGGTGATTAGGTTATGAGAACAGCGACGACACAATGAAGGTAAGCAGAGCCACTGAACAAAGTGACAGAAAGAGTCTGACAGGACAAAGACGAAGGCGTGGAAAGAGACAGGGTTAATAAGACAGAGAGTTTAAAAGAGTCAGAGAGAAATGAAGATGGTGCCAAGTTTACTGAGAGTGGGCCAGAGAAAAGTAAGTTGTGGAGTAAAAGGTAAACAGAAGAGAACAGACAATGAATCCAGAGAAAGCAGAGGAGGAAAAAGTGATATACACAAGGATGTGAGATTGAGCTCTACTGTGCAGCTGTTTTTCAATCTGCTCAGAGAAAAGCAAAGCTATTCTCTGAAGCTGAGCTTTATCCTGTTTTGTAAGACTCCTTCAGTGCATTCGACAGTGAGCCAAGCCTGCTGAGAGCCAGATCAAAGCTGCCACTGATGCATACGGTGAACTCTTTGAAAAATACATCTGTCACTTTCTCAGACGGTACCCTATTTCTACAGGGTAAACATGTTTGGGTCGTACAGTGAGCGCTAAGGAAAACTGTGACAGTCCATCATCCCCTTCTTTGAATATGGGTGAGTATTATGAAATAACTCTGACTGAGAAGCACTGTCTGGCTGCTCTAGCTATCAGATATGAAGAAGAAAACATCTATTGAAAATAAAGGGCAATATGCTGAGCACAGACCACATTTCTATGTATTCAGATAACCAAGTCTCTTTTTTTTTATCTGACATCATTGCAAAATGCAGACAAACCTAAATTGAAATGACACACGCTGTCAGTACACACTTCATTCTTGATAATGACTTGAATCTGAACCGAGGGGTTATTGCAAAGGAGACCGCTGTTATTCCTCTGCTCCGTGCTGCTTTGTGCTGCTCGAAGAGAAATTAGCAGAAAATCATTTTTGAATGTGCACTAGGGGAAAAAAAATCCCTCATTCTGAAAGAAACCTGGCTTGCAGCTTCTCATTTGATATGTAAGGTTTCAGCTGTTTAGTTTCAGCTGGCTTTGCCCAATCAACACAGAGGCACAGACAGCAAACATAAAGAGGAATGATATTCAGAAATTAGAGGTCCTGTGACACTTTCAGATTTTTTAGCAATGCATCTAAGTGCAAAGAACTCATAATAACTGAAATGTTGGTCCAGTGGTGCTTGTGTGCAAAATGTTCTTTGGATAACATGCAGAGTGACAGAATAGATTATGAGAGCAGGTGGCAGAAAGGACACAGCACTTCATTCTTCAAGTTAAACTGTCTCAAATCACAGTTTATATATTTAAATGCAGTCCCACAATTTTTGAAAAAAATGTAAAAGAACTATCCAACAAAGGTCTTTTTCAAACTAATAAATAAAGGTATTCTCCACTTTTCCTAATTATTGCTGAGCCAATCTTCCACAAGTATATTTAGTTTATTGCAAGGTATCTACTTGAAATCAAGTTGAACTGAACTCAACTTTTGCTAAAAGTTGTTTCCTATCACCATCGACCAGTGGCTGTAGTGCTTTCTGTGGGAGCAGTAGTAAAAAGAAATTTACTTAATTATTTTTGACTTGAGATTCTGTTATAATGGTAGAAACAGTTAATATCTTACTGGAAGTAAAATCCACAATTATCCGGATCCCAGTGATTGCTACAAAATGGAGGTAGAGTAGTACGCCAACAGGGATCTCAACAGTTTTCAACACAAAGAACGGAAGATGTACAGAAAAGTAAGTCAATGTGAAAATCAAGAAGAAAGAAAAAACGCTGTAATACTATTGTAATACTGTCTGGAACAATTAGCATTTTCTCCACCTGAGAAAACGACATGTTTCACAAAGGAAGAACATTGGTGGCACAAAGCCTCCTACTTCTATTTTCCATGTAGATAATTACCTGCTTCTCTGTAAATGACTGCCCAATGCAAATATGTATAAAATATAAAAGATATATAAAATAGTGTTTGTACAAACTGCTGTGATGTTTTTAAGATTAGAGTTGTGTTGGGCCATAGAAGACAGCTTCCGTCTTTGCCCCGTTCAGACTTGCTAGTACAGTATCTATAAAAAGTTCTCATCCTCTTGGATGTTTTACCCTTGTATTGCTTTTACAAATCAGTCACGATCAACAAAATGTTGCTTTTACAAATCAGTCACGATCAACAAAATGTTGCTTTTTGAGAAAAAATGACAGAAGAACCCTTTGCTGTCAGTCAACTAGTGGTTGTAGTCTCACAATGAGTGGCATGGAGATCACATGGGGGCAGTGACTGTGTCTCAAGTAATTGAGACACAATGTCTCAGTAACAAATCTAAGCCGAGAGCCTTTTTGCTTGGAATGACCTACAGAGAAATGTGAAATGTGCTCACATTCAAGCTTTATTTTAAAGTCGCAATGAGAAAGCCACTGTTGAAGAAAACTCAGCTCAAAGCTTGACTAGAGTTTACCAAAAAGCATGTGGGAGACTCCATGGTCAAGTGGAAGAAAGGCATTTAGTATGATGAGACCAAAATTAAGTTATTTTGCCCATCAGACAAGACTGTATGTAAGACACCAAACACTGCACATAACCACAAACATGGCATTCCCACTGTGAAGCATGGTGGTGGCAGCATCACCATGCTTCTCGGCTGTCGACCCTGGAAGGTTAGTAAAGGTAGAAGCTAAAATAAATGCAGCAAAATATTGGGAAATTCTGGAGGACAATTTCTTTCTATCTGCATGTGAACTTACAGCCTTAGAAACATGTATCTTCCAGCAGGACAATAATTTGATGAATCTAGATAAAGCTACATAGAAAAGGATTGAAGACAACAAGGTGGAGGTTCTGGAGTGGCCCAGTCAAAGCCCGACCTCAAAACAACAAATAATTGGTGGCAGCCTTGACATCTTTCAGCCCCTGACAGCTTGAACAGTTTTGCAAAGAAAAATTGAGTAAAACTGCAGCATCCAGATGAGCAAGGCAAAGGTGCCTCTACTAAATACTGACTTGAAGGGGGTGAATATATATGCAATCAGTTATTTTATGTCAAATATCTTTTTAATTGTTATTTTTGTATAAATCAGCTTTAACTTTGATACAAAAAAATTCACATTTTGTCTCTTATGAACAGTTTGGAAATGCAATAAAAAGGGCAAAATATCCAAGAATTATGTGCAGTTTTTATAGAAACTGTAGCTTTAGCCTCAGTGACCAGCTATTCTCAGCTTACAAGTAAAAATGCCATGAAAATTATCTACTGCGGGTGTGACTGTAACTTTACAACGTTTTAACAGCAGATCACTTCAAAAATGATCTACTATCCTTTTAAGATGGCGTATTGAATTATTGCAACTGCAAACTAATCCTTCCTTGTCATCTTTTTCAACATGCATTGTGTGAAATAATTTTACACTGATGGCGTAGAAATTGATTGAGCTACTTATCTTGCCCAACAATTATTGAATAAAAATGATGAAGTGAGCACATCAACTTCAGCAAGTGAGCATATTATTTTCTAACTATTTTAGGGTTCAAGTTGTGTTGTGAGGTACAAAATACTGAAAACTTAGTTCACTTCATTAGTCATTTAATGTCAAATAGTCCAAACCGTTTGCTTTATTTTGTTTGAAGAAATATCAGGGAACAGAGAAAAATCATTCTCCAAAATGGAAAATTCTATTTCTAGTGGTTTAAAATGAACGCACTTTGGATAATTTGTCCAAAAAGTCACATCCTAAGCTAATTAGATGACTCCTAAATTAGACCCAAGGGAACCAAAACCTATTCGACAAGTAATTGGCACATGGCAAAGCCAGAGCAACTAACCTTCTCTAGACAGGATGATGCAGCCAATAATGGCAGGAGCAACATGAGCACCCAGTAATAGAGCTGTTGCCATCCACTGGAGCAGAGAGAGAGATTATGTATGCACCAGATCGCCAATTGGCAACAAAACATGACTGACACACATCAAGGTTAGAAAGCTCACAGAAAATTTGGATACTGAATAGAGCCCTGATGATATACAAGACAAAAGATGGGGACAATTTGCTCCAATATCTGTATCAAATTAGATACAGATATCATCATTCTTGGACCAGATATCAGGCTGAAGTCGTTGATCCAGACATGGCTGACTTTTACCCAGTATGTTTTAAAATATCTCCTTCTTTGGAGTTATTTTAAAGTCAAAAATAAATACAAGCAGAGTTTTGTTATTTATTCCAGGTAAAAAAAAATGTATAGTGGCAAATGTTATTTTGTAAGTGTGACAGTAAGAGTAACGCATGTGAAAACTCAGTTAAACAGCAACAGCAAAGCAAACCCCCCAAAAGGAAGTGGCTTCATTTTATTATTTTGAATGTTTAACTTCTGTCTGCCATGTGGCACGTAAAGTCTGGACACATCAGGAGAATGTTGACAGACTTTGACACAATGTAGAAACATTTACAGTTCAAAAAAATATGTACAGGCTAGAGATGCTAATGGTGATAATGTCTAATAAGAGCTGCTAAAAACAGCTTAAAACATTTCACCATCAAATTTCAGGGCTTTCTTGGGCTAAAATAAGAAACTACTACTTCATTGAAATCATCTTGTGTGATTTTTCTCAATCTTTCATGTACAAACACGAATACACCTTTGGTCATGAATAATTAATGTTTGTTCATGGCAGAAAAGCGTGTTGTGGAGGGAGTTTATTGCTAGCTTTTGCAGCTCTTCAGACCATTTTACAAACATTTGCACATCAATAAAGTTAAAGATTTCAGAGGACCAGTCTTTTTTACGCTGCAGTAATGCTTCTGCTTTTACTAGCCTCCCTAGTTTCAGCCATCTTTATACCGATTTAGCAGCTCTTTTATATAATCTTAATATAAGCGCAAAATTACCATTTTGGGGCCTATTACGTAAATATTAAAATGGGAAATAATAATACAACTGAACGCTGACAATGATTATGTATTTTTTTGTAATTAGTTGCAACACTAAGATAAGAACTACACTAAATATTGAATTAAAAACTCCTTTAGTCTGTATAATATGCATTGAATGTATCAAATCATAACAAAACACAAAATTGAGTATCAGAATCTCTATTTACGACTTTTCTAAACCTAATTTATTAATTTATAGTCAATTTAACTTAGTTTGAGTTAATAGAAGCCAAGTCAGCCACAGCATGTTTTGTAATTATCAGCTAAAATCAAGACACAATAAATTCACTTTACTTCTTCACAAATTAAAACAGTGTACCTCAATTTCTTTGGGGTGTGACAAGAAACATTTGATCTTGCGAACGGCCTGTTTTCCCCTCATAACCAGTGATTGGCAGGTTCTCTGGCCAGTCACGCAGCTGACGTCCACCCGCTCCAGAAAATGCACATACACCTGCCAGATCTGAGAGGGCGCTGCCTTCCACTTATCACTGTCAACGAAGAAAAAACAAGAAACACACACAGTCGAGAACAATTAAGGCTCCCCCGGAGATGCGACAGGTGCAGCTTGATGATGATGATGTTATGATGATGTTGATCATCATAAGAGCTGATCAACAGCTCTGTGAGCATTTTAATAAGCACAAACATCATCGCCAATCAGAGCTGAGATAAAGGGAACAGAGACTCAGGAGCCCTGGCTGGCTGTGAGAGTGGGAGGCAATGTAGTCACCTACTCAGTTCTGCTCTGAGACAACAGCACTCGAGGAGCCTTTGGGGATATTTGCAATAGAAATAAGGCAGTGTGAGTTTTCAAGGGCTCATGGAACATCAGTAACATTTGGAGCTGCTAATGAAATGAAGTGATATCTTCAGATGGTGAACAGATGAACACACAGAAGAGCATTTGGGGTTTTCCAGTCACTTTCTTTTAATTGTTCCAAACTCACACCACAATGTTAACTACTAAAAGTAGTGGATAATAAGTTTAATGTTTGATGTCTTAGACATGACATATATTGCCATTCAGCTATATGTATAGCTATGATGGAAAATGAAAAGCACTTAGTTTAAGTAGTGGCTTAAAGTGTTTCAAGGGATTTATACTTATTGGCACTCTTTTCCCTCTTTTTCTCACAAAGTCACAGAGGCAGATGAGAAAGCTGGCATGAGAAGTGTGCACCTGCCATTAGGACCAACTTGGGGTTCAGTGTCTTACCCAAGGACACTTCTGTGCATGGAAAGGAAATGCTGGGGACTTTGCCACTAGCTTGCTTTACCAGCTGAGCCTCTCCTATGGAGTGAAATAAAAACTGCCTGCAAGTTTGTGAACACTGCTGGTAGCTCCTGTACAAAATGATGCATCTACATTTAAAAATGGCATCTACGGTTTATATCATTGGTTACACCATTTTGGGGGAAAAACGGATCTAATCTCTGAAAAATCATGCTACTTTAAAACACAAAGGCTTAATATATTAAATACACAATTGATTAATGAATAATGCAAGAATTAAATCTGACGTCTCTTGAGAGACAGAAACTGGAAGAGACCTTGAATGCCTTGCAATTGCATCCAGATGCCTTCAATTTTTAACAATTTATATTTCTTTAAATGTTTCTGTTGCAACTAACATAAAATAGCACATAATTCTGAAGTGGTGAAAATGGAACACATAATATTTTTTTTAATTAAGCTTTGAAAAAAAGGCCATGCTAGAATGAATTAGTTACTCCTAAATGAAAGTGTAATCGATTGTTTTCAGAAGACACTGGATGTGTGAACAGGGTCCATATATTCATAACTTAACGTCAGCTGTTCTCTGAAATACTCAGAGGTTTATAAGGGAATATTAATAAATAAACAGCATAGAGAGCAAAAAGGAACAGGTCAAAGACAAATATATATATTTAAAACCATTTCTTCCCTCTCAAACCCACAACAAAAAAAACTAATAATATGCATCAAGGTGTGAGGCTTTCATGTGAGAAAATGCAAAACAAATGTTCAATACTTTTGCAAGATATTATATGTCTTATCGAGGTTCAGTGTAGAACAGATGATGAATTCTGTAATATTCATCATTCAGGTCCACTCTCTCACAAAGAGTTACCACTCGGTTAGTGAGAAAACTTGTTTAAGCCTGTATCAACATTTCAGTTAGTTAAAAATGGACACTCCTTCAAGCTAAGTTGTGTTTGTATTCACCGTATACAATCTGCGTGGGCAGCAAACAATACATACGTGAAAACCATGACAAAGAACATCTTTATGTGTGGACTGGGACTCCCTGGTACTTTTAAATACACATCCTGAGGCTCTCCAGGAACCTAAACAAGAACAAGCAATTAAGAAAAACATGTTAAACTGGAGACGTAAAATGACTATGAAAGCAATGACATGTGTGTCTCCAGTATGGCATGATGTCCCAGTGGAGCATTGATAAAAACTCATGCCTCGGGAATTGCAAGAAAATGCTTTCTACCTCTTTAATCACTAGTGTAGCAATCTGCAAAGGCTACTGTGGGCTACTTGTGGTCAGAACAGAAACATGCAGGAAAGTAATGATGTCTCACCAGCATCCTCGTCTGGCAGATGATATTAGGGTCACTGCAATGCACCGAAATATGAGAGCAGGAATTTGGGTCTTCGGCTGGTTGACATACAAACAAGGCAAACAAAGAAAATGTTAATACTTACAAGAAAAGGCCACAGTTAGATGGTGCATTTAATCAGCTTTTATAAGAACACGTCCCAGGAATTATTATCATGGACTTTTCAATCTTCTCATTTCCATCTCCTGCCAGGTACTGCTATAATGCAAATTAAATTCCTCTGTGACTGAAATTAAAAAAACACATTTGTCTATAGATTTATCATACATATATTCAGTGCAGCACAAAGGAACGTTGTGGCTTAGGGAAAGATCGATGTCAGGACGTTGTCTGAAAGAAGCCTAACAACCTGTTGAGCCTTCCCACGGCGGCAGGCGGATGGCCTTTTTAAGGAAACATAGTTCAGGGTGGTAAAGTCGGAAAGTCTGGTCCACAACGTGGGGCGTTGGCTCCACGTTCACCTGGCAGATGGCCATTGGCTTGCCATCCTCTGCTCTGAATGTAACCTGTGGAGGGAAGAGGTGAAATATCAGTGGGATGCACTGCAGGCTTGAAGTCAAATTGAAATTTCTACATAAAACGACTAATGAAGGGCTGTTCTCTGTGGAAAAGAGAATGACAGGTAATTCTAAAGAAATCTTTCATGTAAATTGTATATAGACATCTATCTCCAGTAATAACAATAAGCATGTGTAATAAATATAGCATAATGTTAAGGAAAATTTACAGCATTTCAATCACCTTGAATGTGTGCAAACCTGGCGAATGGCGTACAAAGAGTTGCATGGATTCTCTAGTAAATTCTTAAGTACGCTAAAGTTAATAACAAAAACACTCTAACTTATTTTCTAGGTTAACTGTATGGTTGTGACTGTCAAGCACAGCATTCATAGAACCACGAACATAGTTCTTGACAAACATTCACATTTGAAGCAGGCTTATTCTGGAAAGCACTTACTTAAAAAGTGTGATTTATATTGAATATATTAATAATTATTGATTTTCTCGTAGAACGAACAATGGACAAAAAAAGCAAAAATTAAATTTCCAATCATACAGTCAGTTTTTTTTTATTATTATTTACCATTAATAAACTTATTGTGACAACAATAAATTAAAACTTTTATAAGACATTGTTTCACAATAAACGATAAACAATGCAATAAATCCCCACCTCTACTGCACATGGACAAAAAAACATGCATGCAATTGTTTGTACACATGGATGTGTACAATGTGCACAATTTCTTTGAACATTTTGATGATTCTGGAATCAGCAGGTGCATGAGGGAATATCAGACCCCTCCCTCAATAGGCCTCCATATATA
>CAEFZX010032296.1:0-32572 GCA_903066825.1 Alfaro cultratus
CCAAAAGAGATGAAGAAAGCAAAGTTAGAAGTTCTCAATCTCTCAGCCCACTCGCCACACGCTCCTCCACCAACCCCCAGCATGCAGTGCGAAAGAAAGAAAGAAAGAAAGAAATCGACATCACAACTTCTCTTTCTGTTCTAATTGGCCTGGTAAAAACTTTACCAGAGAAATCGGAGTCTATGAAGGGAAAGCAAAGCCATACTGTGCTGTGAAGAGATTAAAACTTAGCAGAATTGCATGGAAGGCAATGGCCAGGCTAAGAAGACTTCCATTAAATTAGAAGCTATTGTGATTTCTACTTCAGAGCACAACAAATGTGATGCCTGGCAGGAGGCCTTCAGCATTGAATTTCTCTGCCCATAATGCCCAAACACATGCATAGCTGACTAGAAATCAGTTTTGCTCGTTTTGTATGTACTATCTCTTTTAATATCTGATCTGAGTGAGCTGAACTGTCACCTTTGTTGAGAACTGTACAGTATTATTTTCTCATGTTTTGAATTTTATCTTGTCTTTTTTATTTTTATATTTTACTTTTTTCTTTTACTGCTTTACAAAGTCGTGAAGAAATGTTACGAACACTAATAACATCTTCGACGCTATTTCTCCCCAACAACGACTCACAGAGCGGCGCTGCGTTCGGACCGAGCGGCTCAGACAGGAGGAGCTGATTGGTCAGATTACCATCTTGTGTTTTACAGCTTCTATTTATTTGGATTTTGAATATTAGAGCCAGGCTACGATTTATTTGCATGTGTCTATTCGTCTGTGTTTGCTGCTAACACACCTAAATTTCCCCACTCTAGACAATAAAAGCTATTTATATTCTAAAGTCACTGAAAATCTAAGCTGTGCAGAATCAAGACTGAAAAACGTTTTGTTTACAGCAGCTTTAATTGAATGATCTAATAATCTGTGTAACTGAATTGTAAAATTTACTGTTAGATTAGTTTCTTTTCTGCAGTTCTTTTAAGTGTTTGCCATATTAAACTCTAAGTACAATTTTAAAATTATTTTTTATGTCATTTCTAGAAAGTTAATTTAATTTCATTTATTTAACTGCGACAACCCAAAATCAGAAACTCCGACCAGTAGAAGCAAGTAATATGCATTTCTGTCCATGTCACTTTTTTCACCTTCTTATATAAGGTGATGTTTTGATGAAAACAGGTGAAGTGTCTGATTGACATTAACCCTCTCCAGGCAGATGTTGCAGATTTGCTTGATGACTTTTTTGATAATTTTGACTATTTTGAAAAAAAGTCTGAATTGTATATTACTACCCCGTATGATCATTTTCTCCAAATATCAGATTTTTCCTGCAACTAGAAATTAATTTGAGCCTGAGAGGGTTAATGTTTGTTCTTTAGCATTTTTACAGTGAGAGAAAGGTCTCTCACCACATGCCTGTTTGGAGGGTTTCTTCTGAGCTGACAGAGCCTTCTCTGTTGTCTGAAACCAGAGAGCTTAGCATTCCTCGGTCCGTGCCTCAAATGAGGTCCCTAAGCCTTGCAGAAATAATTCAGGTTCCCACAGGGAGTGCAAACTTATGCACTAGTCCTGGGTAGCTGCTTCAGTCAAGGTGGACAATCAGTGTCTTTGTGAAGCCAAGTGAATGCCAACAGGCTACTTCTGCAGCAGGTCCCACCCAGGGCTGTCTTACTGGTGCAGCTTGCAGATGATTTCACCAGCACAGAAGAAACGAGGAAGATAAGCAGAGCGTCTTAAATGGACACAGTCCGTTCATGTATTCTGGGTTTTCTCATAGCAAAACAAACTTTGGACATTTGCCATTCTGTAAGGACTATTGAAACCTAACAGCTCTTTTGGATTGTCTCACAACAATAATTCACCAGCAAAAGGTAGGCCACTCTTTTATAGTAGTTACAAAACATTTTTAAATCACAGATACTAACAAAATGAAAGGATAAAGGAAAAAGGGCTTTTTAACACTGCTGTTAATAAGGTTTTTAAATAATTAGATTTAAGATATCCAATCATGTTAAATTTGAGCCACAGCACACTGACATTTTTTCTTGAATCTTGAGGGGTCTTAGTCTATCTCAGAAATAATTGGATTTTATAGCACTGCATCATCTTTTGCAGAATTAAAATAAAGATAATATAGAAAGTGTTACACCAGTTCTCTAACTTGTGTGGACTTTTGAACAAATTAGAATAAAATAAAAATGTGTAAACTCCTTTCATAAGGCCATTTTCTGTTATAAGCTGCAGAAGTAAAGCCCTAAGAAAAATCTAATGTTTGGGAAAAAAGTTTTAAGGGTTTGATACGTATGGCATTTTGTAATCATTTTATAGGTAGTTCTGTGAGGGAATCTTTAGTCTGTCTTATAAGTCTTGTCTTTTGAAGTTAAAATCTCAATTTCTCATATCCATGGTTTTCAGACAATCCTTTGAATACCACAAGTGGCTCTTCAGTTGCCATTAGTGATATTCTGGAGAGAGAACTTGGTATCACCTTGGAACTCAGATATAGAGCTAATAATTGTTTTTTTTATGTGTCCTGTCCAGTAAAATGGGACTCAGAATTGCAGTCTGAGTGTCACAGTAAGACCCAACAGATTTACTTTCAGAAACAGAGGTCTATAGCTTTTTATATGATGCTCATCTGTTGCATGGTGTAGAGGTAATGCTGTGTGGTGTAAAGGTAACTCGTGCCTCATATACAGAGGCAATCCAGTCATCCTGGGATTGATTCCAGACTCTGACTTTTGCTGCACGTCTTCTCTCCTTCTCTCTTTCATTTCCTGTCTGGTGACTGTCAATGCAGGCTTATAGAGCCTACAAAATTAGATACTGTTTTGGGTTTATTAAAAATATAATGGACAACAACAAACTGAATGTAAGGGAGAGAGGTGGGAAAAGGTTTAAAGGAAAAGTTGGAGATAGGAGGAAAGGAAGAAGCATAGAGAGAACACTAGTCTGCCTCGAGACCTGCAAAAACCACAACAACAAACAAAACATATGCATATATGATAATACCAATTGTAACCTCACTGAAAAGTAAACAGTACATAGTAACACCTAATGCTGCAACCGTGGCACAACAGAGTGTATCTGACAATCACCTGAATCTACACCCCTGCGCCCTGGCAAGCTACTACCATGCTGAGCTGGCACATACTCAAGCATCCAGTCCTAAACACCAGGAGGAAGTAGGTCAGAGGGGACCCATGGTGATCCAGGAGAGGGGGCAGCACACAACCCAACCTAACAGATAAACAGGCACACACAGACACAATCATGTTTCCACCCTCATGCTCACACACAGACATTCATACCCTCTCACTCAAAGTAAACACTCACGAAAATGGACACCAAACCGAATCTAGAGACTCCTGCAGGAGAGGTCCAACCCTGTAAAGCACCCACACACAGCTCCACACAAAGCCCCCCCTCCTGCTGCTCCTCAACACACACCATACTGGCAAGGCAAAGGCGCTGCACAAAACCAACCCAACCCCGTAGAGCTACTAGGAATCTAGGAACCTAGAGAATCTCTCATGAGACTGCAAACTGTTTCATTCATCATATTTGGGAGTCTTCTTGTGCTATGAGATGACAGTCTTCCACATATAAACCCAGTTTGATCCAAATATTTCATTAAACCTGTTTGCTGTGCTAGAATTTTAGACACAAACACTACAACATTTAAAAGTGAGATAAGGCTTATACCTGCTACAAGGAGAGAATCTTTGACTTAATGCTTTATAATAGATGTATAATACATGTCTTTGTTTATGAGGTCTGTGTCTAATATGCTGTCCAGGTCTGTTAACTCCTGTGTGTCATGCTCAGACTTTTCTAACAGTTAGCTTCTCTTTATTTCCATATAATTTCATGGTCCATATCATCAAATTTCAGTATCAGCCAATGATAACCTGAGTAGATTCCAAAAGGCTGGTTTCTAAAGGTGTTTTTATACATTAGAGAAAAACATTAACCAAACCAGCATTGCATCAAATGAATGATACTAACTGGCTTCTAAGCCTGATACTAGTAACCAGATGTGCTACCCTCAGAGTAACTACCAACAAACATATGTGATAAAATTTAACATCACTGTGAAGAAATTTTGGCCCACTCTACTTTGCAGAAAATCTTTAAGTCGGCCACAATGGCTGCCTCAGCAACTAGATCAAATTAAAGTCCTGACTTTGACCATAGACATGAATGCGTAGACGCCTCATGGAGTGGGTCGGGCTGTTGCTGCGATACGTCACAAGGTCTGCCATATTGAATGTGGCTCAAATAGGGTCACATCTGAGCCACATTATGGTCTGCTGAAGAAGAGAAATCATTATTTAATCACTTACAGCAAGTTACTTAAATCCTTAAGCACTATAGAAGCCACAGTTTGTTTTTCTTTTATTATGAAATTCTGCATTAATTTTAAACAAGATGTAATGGGACACACCATAAAAAGATCTATCTTGTTCTCAACAGTCCAAATTACATTTTTCCTAAAGTGTTGAGGATCATCCAGATGTTTTTGGCAAATATAAGGTCAGTCTTTTTTTTTTATTTGGTCATCTGTGGATTCTGGCAAGAAATTCTTCAATAGATGGCAGATTTTCCTTAGTCTCTTTCTTATTGATGAATCATGAATACTGAGCTGCAGTGCCATAGATGTTGTTTTGGATTCAAATTGGGCCTTCTGGAGGAGTAATCAATGGCCTATAGGGGGACACTCTGGGAAGGTTGATCAAAGTTCCATGTTTATTTGTGCTTCCATTGCATTGACTTAGAAATGCCTCTGTAATCTATTCCAGTTCAATAGATGCTAGAGAGAGTTCTCTTGAATTTCTTTTGGTCTGTGCATGATCGATTGTCTTTGTTTTATGCAATATCTCTTAGCCTGCTTTATGTTGTCAGATATGCAACTTAAGTGATTTCTTAAATTTATTCAGGTTTGGCAGGATTCAGGACTAAAAAATGAACTGACCTTTACAAAAGATGTGGTAAATCATAGTTAAGCAATTATATAACAAGAAAGATGTATGTATACTAGGCTGGTTTGGATATCTTTTTCTCTTAATAAATGAGATAATCATTTAAAAACGTCTTGTATTCATTTATTTTTGTCAGATAATAAAGCTTGTATGATCTGACCAAAATAGACTTGTCAGAATAGCAAATATTTTGGGGGCAAATACTTAACTTTTTCAGCTACTTCAGTTTGCATTGTGGTGGCAGTCAGTGAGTCAGTCAGGGAATTAGACAGGATTCAACGTTAGACCACTTAACATGCTTTATTTCAGCATTCAAAATAATTAAAAACATCTCAGTTTATTATACATATACAAAATAGGTACAGATCTGATTTTTTTCCCCCATGGGTGTGTCCTTCTAACTCACAAACTCTTTCTGATGCCTCTCCATCTGGGTGGTGATTAAAATCTCTGATTCTAATTTGTTGATGAGGAAAGTCACCTGTTCCACAAGAGAACAAGAAAATAAGTACAACAGATTCATGACTGAAGGGATGAAAAGTTGGAGTAGAAGCTGGAAAGCAAAAAGAAAAGTTTTACTGCCACCATGGTCAGACAGAAGAAGTTTGTCTTCTTCTGGGCACCAAGAATTAAAAGCTGTGGTTTCATTTTTAGCACCAAGAGGGCGCTGCCATGCCAGAATGTTTGTAACACTGCACAACAGTGGAGCCATACTGGATAGCCAACAGACCTCAAAGAAAAAAATAGCACCTTAAGTTTTAGTTCTGCTTCTGTTGAAAGTGTCAGTAAACCTCAACTACCCCACAGACCGCCACAATGAAAACAGGCTTCATTTCAAATACTCAGAGTCCTTTTAAAATGCTGGAATTTCTTTCATTTCTGAGGTAGCCATATTATCTTTTTCATAAAAGAGGTTTAAACTCATTTTTCTCTTCTGGTGTTTTTAATGCAATGGTTCTTAGGAAAAGAAAAAAAAAACAAAACAAGATATCAACCACAAAACAAACAAATCACAACAGCAGTAAGATGAGGGGATGTTGACCTTGCCAAGAGCAGGTGAAGCAGAGGAGGGCAGAACAACAAACACAAAGATGACTGTCAGTTTCACCGTTTATTCATCAACACCTGAAACGTGGTACAAACAATTGAATTCTGTCTGTTGTGACTGTCCGTTCATTCCTCAGAGCGCAGAGGTGTATAAAATACAAAAGTCAGTTTTGTATTTTTGTAAACTCCAGAGAGGCCTGGTTTGGCTAAAATAAGAGGGGAGGTTGTTTTTTTTTTTACACTTTACAGAGGCATATATTATTTTCTTGTTGCCAGTGAAACAAAATGTCTTCTCTACAGGATCCTTGGTGTTGGTGATGGCAAAAAACAAAGTAAAAAAACCCCCAAAACAAACAAAAATAGTGGTCCCAAACACAGCGATGCAGATGCCACCACACCGCCACTGTCTTGCTTTTGTTCAAGTGCAGTTTTAGGCAAAGTAGACCATTGGAAACAAAGGCCAAGTGGAGATGTGTCGATTCAGGAATGAAGGGTCAGATTTTTCAGGCAAATGACATTGGAAGAATCTTTTGGTGGGGTTTCTTTTTTGGGGAGAGATGACTGCTAGAAAAAATAAAACACACACACACACACGCACACAACAACACTTTCAAGTCCAGATTTCTCTTTTTACAAGAAACAGACAGGTCCAACTTCAAGGCCAAACTCTTGGTCTGGAGCACCAACGTCCATAGGAGCAATATCAACGATGGGAAGGCGAGATGTTTTTGTTGTCTTATAGTCAATGACTGTCTTGCCCCATGTTCCGGTGTGTGACTGTAGGAAGAGAGGGATAGATGATAATTACTTTTAAAATATTAAAATGACTCGCCTCAACAACCCTCCTACATGTTTGACCAACTGCTCTTCTTATTAAAGAACTAGAAATGAAAAGGAAAGCGTTTCTCACCGTGCATCCATCTTCCAGGACACTGTAGGTGAAACGGCTGTTGCCCTCAGCTCTGATCTCAATCTCGTTGGAGCCCTGGAGAAGGAGGGACTTCTTGAGGTTGCCAGCAGCAGCGTCCATGTAGGCAATGCTGTTCTTGCAATGATAGGTGATGTTCTGGGATGCCTCAGTAGACATGAGACGCAAGAAGGCCAGCTGAATGCTGACATCCTCTGGCAGAGAACCCTCGCTGCCGTAATCGAACTGAGAAAGAGGAAAAAAAGTTACTGGCTGGATTTCCAAGTGGAAAGATTGAATTTGGTAAGAGAGGATACAACAGAGCCGGTAGAAAAAGTGGAACAGAAAATGAAGTTTGACAGAAGGTTAGGGAAAAGATCCAAAGAAAAATTCAGGTTGTGAGGGAGGGTTCTTTGTGCCATAAGGTTTCACCTGGAAGCCGTCATTCATAGCCTCTCCGAACCAGACGTGCTTCTTCTCCTTGATGTTCTTGCTCATGTACCAGTTCTTCTTGGCAACCTCAGGCTGAGTTGGTGTTATGCAGGTCTCTCCGGTGTCCATGTTGCAGTAGACCTTGATGGCATCCTGAGTGCAGCCCTGGTCAGGGTCAATCCAGTACTCACCTGAAAAACAGAAAAAAGGGTCAGTTCCTAATATTTTTGGAGAGGAACTACAGCCAGCATACATGCAAGCAATTGTTATTCCATGCTTTTATGGAAGAGTCCAAATATGGACTCACCGCTCTTCCAGTCAGGGTGGCACATCTTAAGATCTCTGCAAGTTCTGGCAGGGTTCTTTCTGGTTCCGTCAGGGCTGCGGATCTGCTCAATCTGTTGACTAAGGCTCTTCAGGGTGCTGTCCACCTCCAGGTCGCGGTCACGGAGAACATTAGCGTCATCAGCACGGAACATGCGGAAGGGATCAGGGGCCTTCTCCTGGGTAATGAAACCAATGTCGAATCCACCACCGGGGGCACCAGGAGGTCCTGGTGGTCCTGGAGGTCCAGGAGGACCCTAACAAAGAAAGATGATTTGGTTAGTACATTAGTGATAAGTTCTGCTCATCCATCCATTATCTAAAGTGAGGGGACAGGGTGTCCATCTCCAGTGGTCATCACGCGAGAGGTGGGCTACACCTCAGACTGGTCGCCAGTCTGTCTTACAACGCAGAGACAAACAGGACAAACAACCATGCACATACACGCACACGCACGCACACACACACACACACACACACACACACACACACACACACACACACACACACACACACACACACACACACACACCTAAGGAGAATTTAGAGAGATCAATCAACCTAACAGTCATGTTTTTGAAGCCGGAGTACCTGGAGAGAACCCAGCATGCACAGGGAGAACATGGTAACTCCAAGCAGAAAGACCCCAGGATGGGATTTGAACCAAGGACCTTCACTGCCACTGTGCAGCCCACTGGTAAGTGGAAGGAGGAAAGGAAATTGACAGGAAGACTTACAG
Organism: Alfaro cultratus; assembly: GCA_903066825.1. NCBI lineage: Eukaryota > Metazoa > Chordata > Actinopteri > Cyprinodontiformes > Poeciliidae > Alfaro > Alfaro cultratus. The sequence continues at coordinate 8,426 of CAEFZX010032296.1, forward strand.
CAGGTCCCATCTCTCCAGAACGTCCACGAGGTCCAGGAGGTCCAGTGGGTCCAGGAAGACCAGACATACCGTCTTTACCTGGAGCACCAGCAGATCCAGCAGGACCCTATGAAAAGTACAGAGAATAATTAGGCAAATATAATTCTACAAATAAGTAGAGCAAATATTAAAAGGATAATAGTAATAAACTGCTGATAGTTGAATGATAACTTACTCTGGGTCCAGCAGGTCCAGAAGAACCAGCAGGTCCAGCTTCTCCAGAGGCTCCCTTGGAGTTCATAGAAAAAAAAAGTGACTTAGAGGTTGATTCTGTGATTATACATTATATATTTTAGCATAGAAAAATCAGTATACATGTACATACAGGTGGTCCAGGAGGTCCCTGTTGGCCAGTAAATCCTCTGTGTCCCTTCATGCCTCTCTCTCCAGCCTCTCCAGTCTCTCCCTTGTCTCCACGAGCTCCAGCAGGTCCCTGAAAGGATGGATAGAGATAATTAATCAATTTTACTTTTGTTTGTCCTTATATACTTAATTTCTTATTGGAGCAGTTGTTCCTTACAGCAGGGCCACGAGGTCCAGAAGGGCCAGCAGGGCCAGCGGGGCCAGCAGACCCCTGAAACACAGAAACCTCAGTTTAGCTTTGAGGCAAATGTCCAGACATGCCGCATCTTCATGCACATGTTAAAATGAAAAAAATTAACCAATTGATAAGCATGGCACAATTTTCACTCACAGTCTCTCCACGGTCACCAGTCTTTCCAGCGGGTCCAACAGGTCCAGGGGCACCAGAGGGTCCAGGGGCACCAGGGGCTCCAGCAGCGCCACTCTCTCCACGGTCTCCCTACAGCACAAACAGAAAATCAGATAATCTGGTTCTTTCTACCAACCAAGATAGAACAAGTGTTCCTAAGGACAGGAATTATCAAACATTCTACAGCAACTAGATCCTCTGCTAGAAAGTTGCTCCATTACTTCTGACCCAAAGTCTGAAAGTGGGGTTTCAATTCTGTCTAATTTTGAATCTTTTTACCAGTCAAACAATCTGGTACGCAGATTGTTCAGAAAGAGAAAAAGGTTCAAGGTCAATGACGCGATAGAAACTGGTGGGATTTCTCTGGTTTTTATCTAACTAGCATTATATGACAAACTGACTTTATCTCAACCTACTGTAACTAGGATTAATTTAGGATTTATGTAATGAACGAATTTGAATTCAGATGTAATGAATCTGAAGTAACCAAATTGACAGGAGTTGAATTAGGACTCGTATAACTGGATATGAACTCAATGACTGTTGTGTGAAGCTCGATCGTTCAACACATATCATGAACCTACCTTGGGTCCAGAAGCTCCATCTCGTCCAGATGGTCCTTCATTACCAGGGTTTCCCTATGACACAAACAAAGCAACTCAACTATCAGCAGAACACTGAACTTATGCATGTGCTAGACCATAAAATGGGCCAGAGGACTCCAGTGACCGGAGGCCTTCATCCCACCTCACGTCCAGGTTCTCCAGGGGCACCAGCAAGACCAGGGGGTCCCATGGGTCCGGGAGGCCCACGCTCACCACCAGGGCCAGCAGGTCCAGGCTTTCCAAGTTCTCCCTATTATATTCCAAGACACAATATGTAGACACGTCACTAAGCAATTCACGTGTAGTTAGCTGCCTTTTGGAAGTTGCATAAAAAAAGATGCTTAGATTTATTGTTCTACTTTTGTAAGATAAGGTAAATGGTTTGATTGTTTATGATGCAGGAATTTTAGAATCAAGATCAATCTACTTACTGCAGGCCCAGGGAGTCCAGGGAAACCTCTCTCTCCTCTCTGTCCAGGCAGACCAACAATACCACGTGCTCCAGCAATACCTTGGGGTCCAGGCAGACCAGGAGCTCCCTGAAGGCCACAGCAAAAGGAACAATAGAGGTAAAGGTTAGAAACAAGCAACATCAAGAGTAAACAAATTATTTATGCAGCTAAACATGTGGCGATTTGATGTTGTCACATTGAGTTATTTGTTTTCACCTGTAGGTGATCTTGATTGTTTTGAAAGCCTGTTACAGAGAAGCTTACTTACAGCAGCACCATCTGCACCAGGGCTTCCCTTCTCTCCAGGAGTTCCTGAGGGTCCAGCAGCACCAATCTCACCAGGGCGACCAGAAGGTCCAGTCTCACCACGGTTTCCTTTGGGTCCCTCCTTGCCAGATGGTCCAGGAGGTCCGGGGGGTCCAGAGTTTCCCTACATATTGGGGATAGGGACAATTTTAACAGTTCTGGAAAACCTGGACTTTTCATTATCAGAAACACAAAGTAAAGAAAAAAAAGTTAAAACCTACAGCAGGGCCTGGAGGGCCAACTCTGCCAGCAGCTCCAGGGAAGCCTGTAGCACCCTAAGAAGAAGGACCGTTAGTCAAATGAGCAAAGACTGCATCAAACCAGTGCAGTCTGGTTTGATGCACTGGTTTGATGCATCAAACCACAAGAAAACGCAACACAACCTCAATCAAAATGCAATGAGAACTTAAAATAGCGCTCATACACACAGACATTAATATGATTCTGTACAGAAGTTTACGTACAATTATGGACATTAATGTTACATTCATTCAGAATTTTTTATCGAAGCATTTGAACTGCTCTTTTTACAGAATGGAGAAACTATGAAGTATACAATTTCAATGGTGACTAAAAACCAGAACTGGAACTGCAAATTTGAATGTATTGTGAATTGTCAAACATTTTCATACCAAATGCAAATGTTTGGTTTTAGTCAACTAAAACTAATGCAAGGCTAAAAAGTAAGTTAAAGAAGACAAGAGTAATGACTTACAGGAGGTCCAGCTGCTCCACGGGCTCCCTTAGAACCAGTGTTTCCAACAGGACCCTAAGAAAGCACAACACAACCTCAATCAAATGCAAGAGTCTTTGGAAGATAAATAATACAAACCAGAAATGAATGTGTCTTCAAACCTGAGGTCCGGGAGCACCAGTTGGTCCGCCAGGGCCTGGAGGTCCAGCATCTCCCTTAGCACCATTATCTCCAGTCTCTCCCTTAGCACCAGGCTGTCCATCAGCACCCTAAGATTGAAAATTTCAAGAAGTTTTTAGAATAGTTTAGAGCAAATTTACAAAGTGGGAAAAAAAAGAAGCAAACTAAATCAGCCAGTGCAAAAAACTTACAGGAGGTCCCGCAAATCCAGCAGGTCCAGGTGGTCCAGATTCACCGCGCTCACCCTGTTGCAGAGGAAGAGTTATCAGTCAAGGTTTTAAGAATCCAGTGATTAGTCTGTAGTTGGACAAGTTTTTGGGAGACAAGCAGATTTTACTAACAGGGGCTCCTCGGGCTCCAGCAGGGCCGACAAGTCCAGGGGCACCATTCTCTCCCTTGTCACCAGGAGCGCCAGCTGGTCCAGGAAGTCCAATTGGTCCAGTCAAACCACGGGGCCCATCTTTACCAGGTGCACCATCAGCACCCTTAGCTCCTTGGTCACCCTGGATTATTGGATGAAGAGGGTTTATCGGGCATATCAATGCTACCCATAAAATGTGTAAAAGTGTTTGCTGCAAATCACATCACAACAGTTTCTATAATAGTGCATTAACACCAATCAAACTATCATGACCTTCAGTAGGTGAAGAGCATAACTCTTTTGAGGTTAATGGATCAGTTAATGGATCATGTATATTAGGCAGAAAGTGAACATTATCTCTTCAAAATTGATGCGTTAGAAGCAGGAAAAATGAACAAATGTAAGGGTTTGTTTGAGTGTGACAAGAACTACAGCAGTGTGAGAAAGTATTTGTCCCTTTATAACTTTATTTATTTTTTTAGATATCTGTCAAATTTCAGTGTTTCAAAATATCAAACAAATGTAAAAAATAGTCACAAGCAAACACAACATGGCCCTGTGTGAACAAGTCATCGCCCCCTAAACCTAATAACCCTCCGCAGCAACAAGTGATAGAAAGCTCTTATGATAACTTGCTTTGAGTGTTTTCCAGCTGTGGAGGAATTTTGGCCAACTCTTCTTTGCAGAATAGTCCTAAATCTGTCACAATGGGGGGTTGAGTATGAATGGCCTTTTAAAGTCATACCATAGCATGGGAGACAAGTAAGTTTAAGGTCAGGACTTTGATTAGGCCACTCCAAAGTCTTCATCTGTTTTTTTTTTTTTCTGAGCCGTTAGAGTGTTTTGGATCATTGTCCTGCTGCAGAACCCAAGTTGACATTTGAACATTCTCCTTAGGGATGTTTTAGTAGACAACAGTCTGTGATAAATGGAAGCTCCTTCCAGGTCCTGAAGCATCAACACAGTGCCAGACCATCACACTACCTCTACCATGTTTTACTGTTAGTATGATGTTCTTTTTCTGTAATACGGTGTTATTTTACACCAGATGTATTGGGACACACACCTTCCAAAGAGTTGGACTTTTGTCTAATCAGTCCACAGAATGATTCCCCAAAAGTCTCAGGATTCTCAAGATGTTCTGGTAGAATTGAGATGAACCCTAAAGTTCTTTTGCTGAGCAGTAGTTTTCATCTTGGAACTTTACCATGCAGGTTATTTTTGCCCAGTGCCTTTTGTACGGTGGAGGCATGAAGTCTGACCTTAACTGAGGCAAGTGAGACCAGAAGTTCTTTGGATGTTGTTGTGGGAACTTTTGTCACCTCTGGGATGAGGTGACATTTTGCTCTTGTGGTAATTTTGGTCGTCCTCCTGGGAGCTTCACCACTGTTCTATGCTTTTTCCATGTGTGGACAACGGGTCTGTCTGGAGTACCAAAGCTTTAGAAATGTCTTTGCAACCCATTCTAGACTTATAGATCTGAAATACTGTCCTTCTCATTTGTTTCTGAATGTCTTTGGATCTCTGCATGATGTCTAGCTGTTGAGGATCTTTTGGCGTACTTCAATTAGGTCCTATTTAAGTGACATTTGGATTAAGAACAGGTGTGGCAGTAACCAGTCCAGAGTGTGGCTAGATAAACTGAACTCATTTAAGATAAACAGCATTTTGTGCTGACAGAGGGGCAAACACTATTTTACACAAACCCATACTGGTTTGGATGTTTTTCTCCCATACTGATAAATCTCCTTTTAAAAATAATAAACATGCATTTTGTTTACTTGTGTTATCCTTGACTAATATTTAAAATGATTAGATATTATGAAACATTGAAGTGTGTCAAACATTCAAAAAAGTAGAAATCAGGAAGGGTCAAACACTGTTTCACACCACTGTTTCAGTCAACATGGTCTAAGGAAGGAATTGCAGTGAACCAGTGAAGGACGTTTGATGCACTTTGGAAGCAAAAGCTGGCCTATGTGGTCCAAGAAGCTTTTGAGCTACTGTACCTTCAACTACTGAAGAGAACTTATTACTGGTTTTCAAAGAAAGATTTCACAACACAAACTGCACTGGAAGTTGTGACATATGGGACTACACAGTCAGGACCAATCTGGTGCCTATGCTGCCTGGTGGACATGTATTAAAAATGATGAAATGCGATTGCAAATATTGGGAGTTATGGAGAAATACTGTTGTGATCACTCACTCTGTCTCCTCTCAGTCCTGGAAGACCAGCAGCTCCGCGCTCACCAGGCATTCCCTGCAGTCCAGGAGGACCGACAGCTCCGGGAGCACCAGGGGCTCCAGATTCTCCCTTAAGAGGAATGTAATAAATAACAATGAAGCAACAATGCCTGATATTTCCTTGAACTTGATTTTATTTAAACTTTCAAATTTATTAAGTGATTGCAAATCTATACCTTAGCACCATCATTACCAGGAGAACCAGGGGATCCACGGGTGCCTGCGGGGCCAATGGGGCCGGGGGCACCACGCTCACCGGGGAATCCTCTGTCGCCCTGAGGAGAAAGGTGGTACCATTTGGTAAATGTCCAAATTAAATAGTGTGGCTCTTTTTGTGGAACACATAGGTCATAATAGACTGTTCTAACTATTGCTACCTTGCAAAAGTAATCTTTTAATATAACAGTTTTATGTAGAAACCAGTATAAAACTCTAAAGATGCTTTAGCCCCCTCCACCCCCCTCCACCCATCAATACAGGATTCTCCTTGGAGTATATCATAGGTTAAAGAAACAACAGTAAGTAAAAGCTGCTTACTCTGGATCCAGCCGGACCTGCAGCTCCTGGCTCACCAGGCAGACCCTAGACAAAAAAGATAGCAATGAGGACGAAGCACTTTCACTTAGGAAAATGTATTAAAGCTAATGCATAAATCAATGTGCACCTGCTCTCCGGGCTTGCCACTCTCACCAACGGCTCCCTGAGGTCCAGGAAGACCCTGGAATCCAGGGGAACCAGAAGGTCCTCCCTCTCCTCTCTCACCAGAAGGACCCTGGGGATGCAGAGAAATACATTGTTGTAATTTTTTGTTATTTTTTTATTAATGAAGAATTGGATGTTGGTGCAAAAGGTGGTGCAGAAGTGAGTTACTTACGGCAGGGCCTGGAGGACCTTGAGGACCAACTTCACCATCCTTTCCAGCAGCTCCCTGAAGACAAAGATGGCAGGTTTTCAAACAGACAGGCTCGGCCTCTCTGACTGGCCAGAAAGTGCTGTTAAAAATAAAAAAGGAGAAAAATATAGGGCTCTTACAGCAGCACCAGTGGGTCCCATGACTCCTCTCTCACCAGGCTTTCCAGCCTCACCCTAGTCACAAAAAAATAAAAGTAACACGGAGAACATATATTAGTGGAGCAGTCCCCCGAAGTTCAAAATCCATAACAACGAGCGTAACAACGATATGTTTTTTCTTTTTAGACCATACTCACAGCAGCTCCCTTTGGTCCAGGAAATCCCATGACTCCAGGCTGACCTCTTGCTCCAACAGGGCCAGGGGGTCCGGGACGTCCATCTTGTCCAGGGGCTCCCTATGGAGATGAAATAACTTTACTTTAAGGACAAAATGTAGGTGGTGGTTTGATAAGGATAACAATGCAGGACATAAACCTACAGAAGCTCCCATTTTGCCGTCAGGTCCAGGGCTGCCAGGGCTGCCGGTCATACCCTACAGAGCAAATGTTGGAAATCAGATGAGATGACAATGTGGTGAAAGATTGGTACAGTCATACTTGTACAGAGACTTATCTGTACCTTAGCTCCAGAGAGACCAGGCTCACCAGTACGACCAGGCTCACCGGTGGAACCTTTAGGTCCAACAAGACCAGGAGCACCACGCTCGCCAGGGGCACCCTAGAAGAGCAGGTGGAAGGAAGAATAGAGCAGAGAAAATTTGTTATTACTACCTGGAATTATTTCAAATTTAAAACGGTTTCCTGTTGAGTTCTTCATTGTTTACTTACTTTGGGTCCAGCAGGGCCATCAGAACCAGGGAAACCACGGCCACCAGGGCCGCCCTATAGAGAGAATTTAAAACACAAACTTAGTCTGCTATGATTTCATTGAAGTTTTGCTTTAATAACTGATTAGACAACAGTAAAAAAAACTTATGTGATTGCTTTGGCTTAATGCTCACCTCTGGTGGAAGCAAAGATTGTAAAGGGCCTGTATATGTATAGCATTCTATCTCCTCTAGAGGAGCCCAAAGCATTTCTCTCTACAGTCAGTCGTTCACCCGTTCACACGCTGATGGTAGTGAGCTGCTGGATAGTAGCCACAGCAGCTCTGAGACAGTCTGACAGAAACAGGACTGTCATCAACACCACTGGGCCTTCTGACCAGCACCATCAAGCAAGACAGGAGACGTGACTTTGTAACTCAGACAGCTAGAGACGGGAGTTTGCGAACCGGCAACCCAGAGGTTACAGGACAAATTCCTACCTCCTAAATCACCATCGCCTTAAAGAGACATTTTTTTTCTAAAATAGAAAATTGTGCTTTGTTGGTGCCTACTATCCTACATGGGATTCTCCTCTTTGACATATTCCAAACTCATCTTAAAATTGTTGGTAAAATAACAAATATTTAGAAGAAATACATACACGCTCTCCAGGGGCTCCACGAGCACCTGCAGCACCGGGTTCTCCTCTGGCTCCTCTTTTGCCCTCCTCACCAGGAGGTCCTGGGGGTCCCTGAACACCTGTAGCACCCTGTGAAAAACAAAAAACACAAATTAATTTGAATCAGAGATTAAGTACATGGAGTACAAGTCAAAAGTGTTACTCTGTGGATATCTTGGTAAACTTACAGCCTCTCCCTTTGCACCAGGCTCTCCCTTGAATCCTGGGGCACCAACATCACCCTGAAAGACACGTTCAAATTTGAAGGTCATTTAGAAAGGAACAACAAATCAGGGTGTTTATTGGAAGAAGTATTTCTTTGATTGTTGTTTCCCTGTGTTTACATTTCAAACACAGACACAGATTCATGGCAACACAAAGTAACAATATAATTATTTATTTTAGTAGGCACATAAATAAATTTGATTTGTTTTGTTTTTTTAGAGCTGTACTTACAGTATTACCCTTGGGTCCAGGGGCACCAGCTGCACCCTGTGGTCCTGGAGGTCCACGTGGTCCAGGGAAACCAGGAGCTCCAGCAACACCAGAGGCACCCTGCAGGGGGCAGCACACAGCCACAAAACACAATCACATCCTCATCCTCATATATATATACGTATATATATATGTAGTTTTTTTGGTTTTATTTTGTTTTTAGAAATACACTTACAGGGCCTCCCTTAGCACCAGCGGCTCCATCAGCTCCAGGGTTTCCCTGAGGAGGAAATAGAACAAATCTTCACTACTATAGTTAGAATAAGACAAATTACATAAAAAATAACTTTTTTGTAATTTTGTTTTAAACAAACACCAGAAGTTTTATTTTGCCTGAATTAATTTGAACTGTTTAAAACCTTTTAATTATTAATTTTCAAACCTCTGTTGTAAAGGTAGAGCTTCAAACTTACAGAAGGTCCAGCTGCGCCAGCTGGTCCGGGGTTACCAGGTTCTCCACGAGCTCCAGCAGGCCCCTCAGGTCCACGTGCTCCCTGTGCTCCAACATCACCCTGGGAGACAGAAAACCAAAAACAAGACTTAGTTGGATGTGAAAGCTTTGGTTGAAATCTAAAACATTAACATAAATATGCTTAATTAGGTAGAGTTGAAAATGAAACAGTAAACTGTTATTACCAGGGTGAAACAGTGATTTTTCTTTCTTTTTATTTTACCTTGGGCCCGGGGCCACCTGGGAATCCTGGAGGTCCAGCAGGGCCAGTGGGACCCTGAAAGCAAACAAATGGAAATTCAGACAAAAATCAGGTCTTCCTTTCAGTTTTCTGTAACCATAGTTCAAACAATAAAGCTGCTCTAATTTGGTAGATTTACTCAACATAGTGAAATAGAAGCATTAAAGGTCCAGTGTGCAGAATGTAATGCCATCTTGTGGTCAGAAATGCACATTGCAATTAGTCAAATGCCCCTCCCCCAATTAACTTCAAATTATAGCAAATAATTTGAAGGGACAAACTTGCTTGAAAAACAAGTTTGTCCCTTCTGGATTCCTGTTGAAGCATATCATTGCATAGACATCAGCATAGAATGCCTACATTAAATTGTGATTGCAAATACAGAATATGCAGCTGTAATGTTAATGTAAATAGTACATTTCACTAGTGTGGTTCAATATTATTTTCAGAACTTAATCGTAAAAAAAAGCACGTCAACTCAACTATCAGAGAATCAGAGACATACCGGAGGTCCAGCAGCACCAGCAGCACCATCGTTACCACGGGCTCCCTGCACGAGTCAGACAGACAGACAGACAGACATAATTGGTTGGTGTATGACTCAACAAATTATAGCTTAGAGTGTGTATGCATGGACTTACAGCAGCTCCAGAAGGACCTGAGCGACCCCTCTCACCAGGCAGACCACGAGGCCCCTAAAGGAATACAATTCAACATGTATTTAGTTGCAGTCAGTCAAAGGTTAAGTTGAAGTCCAGGTAGCATTAGCATAAAAAGATTTTTTTTTCACTTGCCATAGCACCGGGAGTTCCATTCTCACCAGGGGCTCCAGCCTCTCCCTAACATGAGGAAAGACACAGACAGGGGAGAATGTGAAAGGAGATCAACAGAACAATCAATCTTAATGCTAAAACAATATGGCAAATAGTGTAACTATCACAAATGAGTGTGCAGGTTCAGCCGAGTGCTACAGCTAATGGCTACTAACATAAGCTGCCTGTTGGATTCTTTAATATCTTCTTCTGATTTGAACTATTAGTGAATCACCTGTTAGTAAACTTAACCCTTTGTCACCCTGAGCCAAATTTCAGTTTTGTTTTTCTTGGCACATATGTTAAATAACATCTTTAAATATGGTGCCTGAAAGTTGTGACTGTGCAAAACATTCCATTTTAAGATAAAGAAGGTCCACAGTATGCCCATGTATTGTCAACTTAGCTAAGAACCGAAGTTTACAGAATGTAAAGATTATTTTACATTCCTTATAAAAACATGACTGTCGGCCTGTTCAGGGTGTACCCCGCCTCTTGCCCGTTGACTTCTGGAGATAGGCACCAGCACCCCTCACAACTCCAGGGGTAAGTGTAACATAATGGATGGATGGATATAAAAATCAAAAACTAGAAAGGTACAATATTAGGCAAACTGTGGAGAGGACATCTCGCTGCAAGTTGAATTTTCAATATTTTCATTTGCTGGTAGCAAAAGACAAAGACTGGCCAAATTGTTATGGAAAAAAATATGTTGGAAAAAAGTCATGATTTTTTTAAACTCAGATATAACAATCATATTGTAGCACCAATCAGGTGATTTCCAAAGATCTTTTTGTGAACATGAACACGCACCAAGTGACCAATTGAAGGATGATGCAAAACAGGGTGGAACAGGCAAAACGTGTCCTACCATTGGTTCAGGCACAGACATAACAGGAGATTTCTCATCATAATCATACATTTGTATTTATCATTGTTTGTGTTTCTTCAGTCATGAAAAGCTGCATGTAAAATGATGACTCACTATGTTGTTTTGTTGACAACAGAAAAATCATTTCGAGGTTCTTCCTGTGCTCTGAGAGGCACAGTGCTGCAGCACCGCTCTGATGCAGCGGCACAGAGCGATGCAAAGCAGGAGGAGAGGAGCATCACAGGGTGTCAAATGTTTACGCAATATTGAGTTTAGGGGCACCAAATTCTGGATATTTAATTCCTCTCAAATTCTATTTCTTTTATGCCTAAAGGTTCTGATATATTGGCATTGAAAGGGAAGTATTATGTATTTTCCAGCCACGTAGTGGCATCTTGTAGCACAATCAAGTAACTATGAAACCTCCAGTTGTTATAAAAATGCTATATATACCAAATATCATTCCAAAGAAATTTGACCTTGTATTTTAACACCTTGTTATTAGGGCTCCTTCTCTTGAAAAATTCCTGCTCTTTCTGAAACTCCACCTTTGGGAAGTCATCACAACATGACTCCTCCGTTAACCCTTTCACAATGTTTTTACCTGCATTACACTGAGAAGTAGCTCATACAATGACAGATGTGAAGCTTCACAAGGTGTTTGCTAATTGCTGCTAGCTAGTCTAAAGGAGCTGAGTGGGGAAGTCGCTGGGGAGGCAGAAGCTCTGAGGAAGAGCAGCAGCTCGGTAACACAAGGAGTTGTCCCTCAGTTCCCCCTGGCGTTTTGCACAGCTGAATGGTTGCCATGGGAGATTAAAAGATTTCTCAAACACGCATTAAAGAATAAGGCAACACTTCAGGTATGTCTTTGATGAGGGAATAACATAAAAAATATGATGTAAAGCCCAAAAATTTATATTTTACATAATACTGCCTCTTTAACATTGGTTTTGGTCATTTTAAACATATTGGTATCAGTGCCATGGCTGATATTAATATTCAGCATTTATGTCTATCTTGTTGTTAGTGTTTTTGCTTGGGCATGAGACAGTGATAGTACTGCAGCACATCGTGGTCAGTTCTTTTCCTTGTGTCAAAGGGAAATATGTTGATAAACATTGATTATCTCAGTTAAGACAGCAATATTAATGTCAAGTATGATAACAGGCCAAAATGTTTCTATCTGTGCATCTAAAGTAATCACTCTAGTGAGCCTTAATAAAATATGTAACAACCCATTTAAAAGACATTCTATTACTGAGATCAGCTCGTCAGGTTGTCCTTTTATATCTGCTGGAATTTCAGGAAATTAAATGACCAACTATCGTTCAACTATACTCACTATTTTGTTATATTGAAATTTATTGAAATGAAACTTTGGACATCAAATGAAAGAATGAGATAGTGGAAGCATTTAGTCACCTTGGGTCCAGCAGGGCCAGTGTCTCCTTTAGCACCATCCAGACCGCTGAATCCCTGAAGGCCAAGAGAGAAACATAAAGGTGAAGTTCCTCTTCATGAGATCTTCTCAGCTTTGGATGAATGCGATGATACAAAATGGCTTTAGCTCACTCTGTGACCCTTGATTCCGGGAAGTCCAGGGGTTCCTGGGAAACCACGAGCACCCTGGGGAAAAAAAAGTAACGAAAAAGAGGGACAGTTTAAGTTAAACTCTGCTGTGCTCTTGGTTTTGATTTACACATGTTTACTCAAAAACATGTTTGATCAGTGAAGTACCTGTGGACCAGAAGGTCCCCGTTCACCACCACGACCAGGTTTTCCAGCCTCACCCTGACGACATACAAAATTAAGATATAATTACAAATCCACTTTAATCACTACGCTTTGATTCAAAGTGATGTTTCCTCAGGAACTGAAAAATACAGGCTGACCACTTACATCCTCTCCGTTCTTTCCTGGAGGTCCTGCAGGTCCACGTGGCCCCATGGGACCCTGATTAAAAAACAAAGAGAGTTATGTGGGCTGTGGACAAGTTAGGTGAAAAGGTGTGTCTATTTTCAACACTCACAGAGGCTCCAGCCTCTCCAGGCTCACCAGGATGGCCATTGGGTCCTGGAGGTCCCTGTAGGAGGAGACAGAACCTCAAGCATCATCACAAATGAACTGACAATGTTTTTCTTTGATTCTGAATCTGAATTCTATAGGTTATAAAAAATTACACCTCTTGTATAACAAAATAATCCTGAATAACTTCAGCTGCTCTGACACCATGTGTTCTTGTTACGGGTTTCTTGAATTGGTGTCAGAAAGTGATCCACAGGCTTAAAATGACAGATTAAATATTCCACTTCAAACTGACCATAATTCTGTTGAAGTTAAAACAGGAAATCTGACAACCCTAATAATTCAAGGGTTAAACTGAATCAATTACTTTTATAGAATCCTTTAAATGAAATACTTAACAAGTATAATCAGGAAACAGTCAACTGAGTACTATAGTATGCTTAAGAACATATATTAAAATTCACAAATTTCTAAGCTGAATTTGCTAGATTAAGCTGAGACTAGATACATGTGGTTTATGGGACAAGTTGTTAAATTTAAAAACAGCTCAATGCAGTCAGGCAATCAGTGTTAACATTATGATCATCTCACTGGAAGGAAGGAAATGATCCACTTACACTTTGACCTGGAGGTCCAGTAGGTCCACGGGGTCCCATTGGGCCCTGTCAGTCAAACAAGGGCAGAAGTCAGAAACAGCACCATCTTAAATCACTGGAAAATAATAGACATGTACAAGGGTGAACCTGCCCTACCATTGGTCCAGGCACAGGCATTGAAGGGGATTTGTCATCATAACCACCAGACATCTGAGGGGAGAAGTTCTGAAGCACAAAAAGAAACAAACATGTCCTTCAAGAGATATTTATCAAGCAATCACATATTACACATATTACATACATTGAGCAAGGGTTATGTTTAACAGGAACTTTAAGACCTGTCTTTAATTTAACCCTTTGATGAGATTCACTTCCCGTGATATGAAAGCTTTAGTTTAAAAAAAATTATGATTTTTTTTGTACTGTTATTTCAGAACAGCTAAATGTAAAAATCAATATAAACCAGGACAACAGGTTATTCCAGGTCTACTTAGTCACCGTTGGGTGTCCATCTGTTAGCTTTACTTTTCAAACAAGATCAGGCATTAGCTGTTAGCTTAGCTCAGTATGATTTTTATACTAAAAGAATGTTTGAGGTTAATAAAAATGAATATGGTAGATGTTATCAGATGCTAAGCATGTCAAAAATTAGCAGTCAAAAATAAAGTGGAAAATTATTTTTAAGTTTACATAGGTAAACAAAAAAATATTTTTGCAAAACCCACCAACTGTGTGAGGCAAATGCAAAGTTAAAAATTGGCTCAAAATACATTACTAGATTTTCTAGGGGAATTAGCATGTTGCAGAAATGTTATATTAGCTGTAGGACATTATCTCAGAAATTTACATAAAATTCAAAGGTTTGTTGACTTGATATGCCCCTTGAAGATCAAATTTTAATTTAAAGTCAGATTGTGAAACTGATGTAGCAACTCACAGATTGCTGTTGATTTGTATTATCTTCTTTGTGTTTCCATGCTTTTTCTTTCATGCTTTCGTAAAACATTCAGGCTAGACTTATTAATGTAGTGTGTAAATTTTTTTAATAAGTAATTATTACTATTAAACTAATAATAATAATAATAATAATAATAATAATAATAATAACAACAACAATGGTTGTAAAAATTAAAGTATCTTCTCATCCTTTCCTGGCGTTCTATCTTCTCACAGGTGCATCATCTAACCTTTTGACCCAACATCCAAACTAAGGAGATTTGAGTCTGCAAATCTCAGTAGTTCTATTTTATTTGCAAGCTGATTTTATGATAGACCACAACGCTGAAAATATGCCCAAGTTTTACCAAGAAAATTATATTTTCTGCAATTTTAGGCTTGCTTTAATGTTTCTCACAAGAATACCAGACATTTTGAAAGCATGGCATCAAGCTCAATTGGGTGTAAAGATGTAATTTTTGCTGTGGTAAAAGCAAATTAGGAATTTATGTTTTCTGATATCAGCAGGTCCACTCAAACATTTCGTGTGGGCTTTTTCCTCCAACATGATTGGCTCTTTACAGTCTGAACCCAAACTTAGCCAAGTACAGAAATTTACCCGAAAAAATAACAACTTACTCCACCAAGGCCAGGGGGTCCAGGAGGGCCGGGAGGTCCTGGCAGACCAGGGTGTCCATCCAGGCCATCTCTACCAGGGGGACCAGGAGGACCCTAAAAACAAATTAAAGAAATGTCAAACATCGGGGCATGTGTGTCACTTAAAAGCCATCATTACAAAAACATCATTACGTGAAGACTCCTTATTGGAAATACTGTTTAGTATTGGATATTTGATTGTATTGTGTAATCTTGTGTCCTTTATAATCACAGAGAACTTCCTAAAATTGGACTTCTCAACACTAATGACCATTAAACCGGGCACAAATAGATAAACTGTGGTCAATGTGACATCAGCATACAGGAAGTGGATACGCTGACTCTGCATGAGAATTCTAAATTTCCACTTAAGGAGTGTGTTGCATATAACCTATTAATGATCCACATCAAAGAGTAATGGATGACAACTTTAGCTAAATGAAGATGTTTTAGATTACACACATTGTGCTAATTCAGATTAAGCTTCTTTCAGACCCAGCATGACTAGCTGCTTAGCTAGCATAAAGCCAGTTGGGTTGTTAGCTGCATCAAATTGAATTAAATGGACTAATGCGATTTGCCTTATGGTTTTAAAAGTCATAATGTTTTATGCATGAAATAAGTTTTGATGAAGTAACAATTGAAACAAAAACAAAAAGCAATTTCTTATTCTTAGCATTCTTAAAAACAAGATTAAAGTAAAAATTACCTCAAGGTTTTTTCTTGACAAAAACACAAACACCTCATGTACTTTTGTTAACCCAACTCCTAATGTTTTCATCATGCAGGTAATTTGTTTTCTACTAGCAGCGCTAGAAGCAAGGGAAGATGGCTCCATGTGGTAAAAATGCACTCACAGCTTTTAGTTCATGTTTTAGCAGGCACGTTGTAAATGTAACAACCACCAAGTGACTAATACTCTTGCTAAATGCTCCCACATTTTTAAATCTTACTTCCTCATCGACTTAAAAGACAAAACATAATTTTGCTGCTTTGTTCATAAGACCCGTTTAACTCCAGCAAAAACACACAGGACTCTGGTCACAGTGCCAGAACTTATTCACACTAATAAAATTGAACAAAACTGGAAGCACATCCACAGAAGAATAAAATGTGAACTTACCCGCTCTCCCTTGGGTCCACGGTCTCCCTTGGGTCCCTGTAGGCACAAACATCAAAAATAGTCTTAATGTATAGATAAAGGTATTGATGTTCTGGTTGCTATTATACTACACATCATTGATCTGTACAAATAATATGAATGAAACGATATGAATATTAATGTTCACTTTATTATTAATATACCTACTAATCATCTCACTTCAGTCCAGTTTACTTTCGTTCAATAAAAGCAGTTCACAATAGAAGGATTTTCATGGCACCTAGTAGACTAAACAAATAACTAAAAATGCCAACGAGTTCTGAATGTAAAGAAATTTTTATTTACCTCAACCTGAGCAGACTGGTAGCCTGAAAAGGAGAAACACACAATTTCAAACATATAGAAAAATAATAATAAAAAAATAAATAAATAATGAATGTGTTTTTTCATGTTTTGTGCTTCGTTTGTTTTTAATGTGTTTTCATATTTATGACTTCTGGAATGATATGATAAAGAAAATAATAGAATCAAAGATATGAAAAGGTAACCCAGAGGATATACGAGTGAAATACCGTCATCGGGGCAGATGGCGCAGCATTCGCCCTGGGGGACGATGGGGTTGAGGCAGTCAGTTGGCTCTTCGCATAGAACCTCATCGCACAACACAGTTCCGCTGTCACACACACAGATTTGACATGGCTCTGGTTTCCACACGTCCCGGTCCGCAAACACCTGACCTTCAAGGGTGCAGCTGGCACCTGTGCCTGAGGGGGGCAACAGAGCGAGAGGGATGTCAAACTGACATGCACATCCATGAGCAGCAAAACAGAAAATTGAAAGTAAAAATATGATTGTGAATGAATATAAAATTACATTAAAATACAAAATGTAAACTAAATACTCTGGAGATTAATTTTTATGTCTACATGCCATTAGAATTGCATATAATGAGGCATCTGAGCTGACAATTCTCTACCCTTTTACGTAAATGTTTCTAATATTAGCAAAAATATATGTTATTTTGTACAAATTCAATGCTTAGCAGTGGCTCTGACAACGTTCTGTGTAGAACTGAAACAGACCGGGGTTGGGGTGACTGAGAGGACACAGTCTGCCTGCAGATGTAGAGCAAAAATTACAAACCTTCAAGTAAATTTTTATCTCCACTGAAAAGAAAGTTAACTCCCCATCTTAGTGGTGGGACTCTGACTTCTAAGCACAATGTCAACCCTGAATGCACTTTTTGAGTGAATATAAATCTTGTGTCATGCCAAAGTTCTGAGCTCAGAGGGAGAAAAACAGCAGTGCTGTAGACTGCTGGTTTGGCAGCAGCTGCTGGAAACTCTGCACATGTGTTTGCAATTAAAGGAAAGCAGACAAAAAAAAGAGTGGAAAGAAAGTGAAGAAAACGAGGAGGCGGGTGTGAGAGGGGGGTGGACGTGGCAGCCAGATGTTACTGCAGTCACAGAGAGGAGCCTCTGGATGTCGCTGTGAGATCGCTCTTCGTGTCAAAGTACATCTGCTTCAAAAAGACTGCTGAATCCTTTCCAGATAAAAGGAACATCTGGAAAAACGGAATATCAACTCCATAGTTGCGGTCCCCAGAGTTGATTTGGTTTTCTTTGTCTTGTCAGAAGATTCAATTTCTTACAGTCCTCCATGATGCCTTTTCAGTATCAAAACAGCTGTAGATTTTTGCAGATGGAAGATGTTTATAACTAGTCAGAGGCAAGACTGTACCTGTTTCTCACCTCCTGGTTTTCCTTTGGGAATATTCTCACTATGTGGGCTGCAGTTCACCTGTCTGACTTAAAAGCTGGCCTCAGGCTGTGACTAACACTGCCACATCAATCAGGCCTCAGACAGATTTCACATCTCTGACGCATCTAATGGAAATTGAGCAGCAAATTTAAAGCTGGTAAAAGGAGAGAAAATAAAAAACGTTATTTGTGTCTTACAAATATTCACTTTTGAAGGCCCTGTACATGTCATCTGTGCAATGGGGTTTCTTCTTTAAAAAGCATGGCCTGGAGAAAAGTCTGCAAAAAACTTGCAGCAACTTGCTCTGCGTGCATGCTGGGAACATGGAGGGGAAGAGAGTGCAACACTAGAACAAAGAGAAGGAGAGAGGGAGGCCTTCCTGGGATGCCCAATGGATTACGTACACCCTGTTCTGTCTATCTCAGAAGACAACAAACTTTCAATGATCTAATGTCTAAATCATTTCGTTTTCTCCTCTTCTCTTCCTAAGATCTCAGCAGCCGTCCAGTCATGAAGACAAAATCCATCCTTTTATTAAAAAAGGGAGAAAAGCGTTGAGAACCTCCAACAAACTGATGAAACTTACGGTCGTCCTCGCCCTGCGCCCTGGCCAGGAGCACCGTGGCGCCGAGCAGCAGCGCCAGCCGCAAATCCACAAAGCTGAACATGTCTAGATGCCACCAGACATGTAGACTCTTTGAGGCAAGAGAGGAAAAAAAGTTGGGGATGTTTTCTCTTTCTGCTACACTCCACTCATACAGGGGTGTTTGGGGTAGGATCCGTGCGTCTGTCCAAAGTCCTCCTGACCCCAGCAGAAAACTCCCTACTGCCTGCACTCATTTTCCAGCAGAGCTTTTATATGGGAGCCCAAAGAACTGGGAGGTACTGGGTCTGGACCGGCTAAGGGGGGACGCACCCTCATTACCCTGCTGTTGCTCACGTTTAGGGAAGACAAGAAAGGACACCTCCTTCAAAGGAAAAAAAAAAGACAGAGGGAAAAAACAGCAGGTCCCTCCTTCCATAATTGCAGAGCATGTCTAGGTCTGAGGAAAGGGGGGGGCTCTGAGAAAGGGAGAAACTTGAGCCATATGAGCCTGGAGGGTCGGAGGAGGATTTTCATCTTCAGCAACCCGGCATTTTATCCAGAGTTCTGTTTGGCTGTGGTCTACTTCTTGATTCCTTCAGATTTCTCACATTTTTCAGATTGGATTGCCTTAAAGGTCCAGAGGTCAAACCCCAACATGAGAGTGGTTTCCCCTTTCACTGTGTTACCATGACCTACACATGTTAACACAGTGAATGTTTTCATCCAAAACATTTTCATGTTTGGATGAAAATGCAGGAGTTTGCCTCTGTTTCTGTTCCAAATCCTTTAAAAATGTATCAAGGGGAACTTCATTACC
Organism: Alfaro cultratus; assembly: GCA_903066825.1. NCBI lineage: Eukaryota > Metazoa > Chordata > Actinopteri > Cyprinodontiformes > Poeciliidae > Alfaro > Alfaro cultratus. The sequence continues at coordinate 27,768 of CAEFZX010032296.1, forward strand.
TGCATCCAGTGTTTATGACAACCATCAGGTTCCACTTCTCCACCTATACATGAAATTAAGATTTATATGCAGCCTACAAATCTACTCATTTAGTACGTGTTTGATGTTCAATAGAAACCATTAATTTCTACATTATGTTTTTGAGCCTTAAAAAATTCCTGCTCTGTTGAGCAACTGGATTTTCATATTGTAAGCTGTCAGTCAACTTATTTCAAAAACTTGATTTACAGCATGCACACTACTTTGAAATTACCTGCTGAAATGACAGAGTCTTCAGAGCATTCCATCCATCCATCCATCCATCCATCCATCCATCCATCCATCCATCCATCCATCCATCCATCCAACCAACCAACCAACCAACCAACCAACCAACCAACCAACCAACCAACCAACCAAAATGGATCCCCTGAGCACCTTGGCTGCGCATAAAAATTCTGTCCGTAAAAGTTATGAACAGAATAAGTGACAAAAGGCAACCTTGGTGGAGTCCAACTCTCACCAAAAACGAGGCCAACTTAATGCTGGGAGTGCGGACCAAGGTCTTAATATGCATTGTTTCCAATGTAAAATGAAAAGGACCCTTCTCTCCAGAGCCCCTGAATAGACCTTACCAGCGAGTTGGAACACTCTGCAGTTCCTCTTTTAGGAGGACCACCACCCCAGTCTGATAATCTAGGGAAAATGCCTCCTATGTCCATGCAATATTGCAGAGTTGCGTCAACCAATACAACTCTCCAACATCCAATGCCTTGAAGAACTCCAGGCAAATCTCTACACCTCTATGATCTCAACACCAGAGATTGAAGAGCCCATCCCAAAGTACCCAGACTGGGCTTCCTCAGGCCTTAATACGCCTGAGGAAGCCCATTGAGGCCAATTGAGGAGGTCTTCAAAGAACCTTTCATATGACACAAATATGCAGCCTGTCTTTGTCAGTTCTATAGCTTGACCAAAGAACAACACACTATATCTTGGAATGTCTGAAAATATTTGCAGTGAACTCCAGCCTATTTGCTATTCAGTTCAGTATGTAGATTTTTCTGTGGAATGTATCTCCAAATTATTGCCAGTTAAGGAGCACCATTTATTTTCTTGGTGCTGACTGTCTGTACCTCACCAATAAAGAGGGGATTTCACCTATCTGTGGGTGGTTGTGGTCCTTAGGCTCTCAAACTCCACAAATACTGAGAGTCCACTCTATGTGCAACAGTATACTGAACTTAAAGGAACAGTTAAAATGCATTAAAGTTCAGCTATATTTAGGGGTATTTAACACATTAAGTTTTAACGTAATATATCTCATATATTTTTTTACATAGAAAAGTCCAAAGCCAGAACTTTGTATTGTGCTTCTAGTATGCTTGTAAATCTGAAACACAAACAACAGCAAAGGAGAAGAAACCCGCTTCTATTGGACCACTGGGGGTTCATCTTTGCTTCAACAAACAGGCTGATGGAACTTTGAAAAATATTGTTGTTGTGTGCAACTTATTGGTGTACACAACAGCACCGATAAGTTGCACAGATGCTAAACATGCACTGATGTGTACTGCTAATGTCAGCGTCCACAGTCCACACTTTTAAGGAATAATTTTTTCAAATAAGTTCCATAAATGATCAGGGGTTCCTGAAACATTGGACACCTGAATAGATATAATACCACTTTATACCAGTTGGATGGTTTAATGACCTAAATAGTAGATTAAAAACAGTAAGTATAATTATTTTTGAGCTCATATCTATATTTATTCAATAATTTAGCAACAAAGAGGACCTTTGAATTGAATATGTTGCTTATTTTATTGACATATGGTTTTTTATTAAAATGCAGTTTCATCATGATTAATTACTAACGGACCCTGCAATTTTTTGTGTCCATTCACTAGAAAAAGTCCAACACTGATGGTCTTCACAAATGGAGTGATGGTTTCAAGGAATGCAAACTGCATTTTAAAGAATCTCATAAAAGTGATCCATTTTATGTTTGTTCAAACTTTGAAATAGATGTGCACTTGTGATTAGCTAAAAACCAAGACGTTGTACTCTAGTTTAGTGGTCTTAGAAGGTTTTGATGCATATACCAACCCAAGTGAAAAAAAACATATACTTTAGTATATATAGAGGGTGATGTTTATTGTCTTGCTCACATTGCTTCAAACTTGTTCTTGTCTTCTATTGTCTTATGTGTCATTCTGTTACTCCTTTTCTACTGGGTTCCATTTAATTCTTTGAAGCAGTGGTTTCAGTCGCCATTCCTCAAGGATCAGACTACTGCAACCTTTAGATGTCTCTCTGCTTTAGCACACCTGGCTCCAAAATTAGTTCATTAGCTCTATAGAGCTGGACTGCATGCTAGTTAGGAACTTCAGAAATTTATTTCAAATGTGTAAGACAAGGGACACATCTGAAAGCTGCACAACACCGGCCATAGTGGAATACAGTTTGAGACCACTGTTTGGGGTTTTTTAACTAAGTTTGTCAGCTAGCCATAGATGCAGTCTTTCTTAGTCTATGCTATTAAAATACCTAACAACAACTCAACCGCTCCCTGCACTTTTCCAAAATAAGTCATGAACATCCAGTCATTTTGACCACTCAAAGTGTTTTACACTAGAGTCACATTCATCCATACACACTCACATTTATAAACCGATTTAGGAAATTTGGGGTTAACTGCCTTGCCCAGAGGCACATCGACATGTGGCAGGAGGAAGCTGGAATTGAACCTACAACCTATAACCTTTTAATCACAAGACAACTACTCTACCCACACAGCCACAGTCACCTCAGTGCAGTGCATATATAAACAAACTTATGTTGGTTTCAGAAATAGTCATTTTATCAATTTCTATGATTATTATTATAACAATCATTCCTCATGTTATAACTGCATGGAGGTTCTCTGTGTTGCGACTTAATATAGTTTTCTTCATAAACGTAGCTGGATTTAATTAAGCTCAGTATGCCAAAGAGACTTTGATGATGTGAACTCGTTCATCATTGTTTTTATCTTCAACATATTTTTGCAGTCTAAGCAAATGAAGATGAAAGAGGAAGCCAGAGATCATGTATTAGAAAACCTAAAGACTTTTCTGTCTCAGAGGCTTTGGCTCCACCAGATCACCAACCAGTTCTGAGGATGAACCTCCATGTCTTCACGGGGAACGACATGTTTTTTTCCTGTCTATGTTTTTAACAGCCAAAACTGGTGTGTTTCCAACAATAAGTGCTTAATGAACATGATTTGATTGAAAAGTAATTGGACAGAATCATCATCATCTGTTCTGATGATGCCACATACAAAGCGAGTCCACATCATCTTAAAATTGTAAGTCATATGTTTTTCTTTCTATATCAACAATTTGTACAATTCTCTGATAGTATATTGGCAATGTACTTTTGAAAAACGTGAATATATTGAATATACATTGTATTTGTTACTTCCGGAAATGTGTTTAATTGATCCTTCTGTGTTCTGGTAGCCTGATGTGTTTTTAGTGCTGTAATGTATATGTAGCATGTAATGTAGAAAGTGGCAAAGAAGAATAATGAAAGACATTGATAAGTAACTAAAAAGTGTACCTCATTAACAATTATAGTAAACCAAAAGTGTAATTGGCACATACTGTGATCACAGTACTAATATGAAATATGTAATGCTTATATAATGAAAATACATATATCATCATATATCATAAATGTAATTTGAAGGTGGTCACTGTAAACTCTGGCATTGTTGGCCCACTTGTCTCCTCTTTTTTCGGCAAGTTTTTTAAAATTAACTCCATTGTAATCAACTACCTTGGAAACATAAAAATAATGTTCATCTTTCTCTCTATTAGCACGGTTGGAACAACCTTACAGGACATAGACTTTAAGCATTTTGATGCTGGATCAACAGATGTAATCGGCTGCTTTTACTTCCGGAACGCCCATCTGCATTGGGTGAAGTCGGTGCTACGTCATCTGAAATCCAGCAATACCCGTTTCTCACTTCCTACGTCCATCATCAAATGATTAAGTGACGTAGTTGCAAAGGGTCAATACAATGCCTTGTAAAAGTATTGATAAGCTATATTAAAACTCTTTTAAAATCTTAATATTCTAAACGGTTGTAGAACAAAAGGTAGACCATTGTAACTGGTTAAATGTTAAAGGTTGTCCTGCTGGAAAGTGGACCTCCACTACAGTATCTAGTCTTCTGCAGCCTCTAACAGGTTGTCTTCCAGAATGTTTCTGAATTTTTCCATCTCACCATCAACTCAGTTTCATGTTCCCTGAAGAAAAACTATCATCACAAAATGATGTTGAACTAGTACCAGTAGGTGTTCTATTAATTATCTGCTACACAAAGCATTTCTTTTTTAGTCCATAAAGATCAGTTTTGTTCTCTTCTGACCAGAGCTCCTAGTCAAACTATAAACAGGACTTAATGACTCTTTAAATAATGATTTTTATTCTGCCACTCTTAAAAAAGGTCAGATTTTCCCACCTGAGCTGCAGTTCTGTCCAGAATGATCCTGAACCTGTTGGCTTCTTCTCTGAATAGTGCTCTCCTTTACTAACCTGTCAGTCTAGATGGACGGTCATGCATTGGTCAGGCTCTTTTGTATTCATGGCAGTTTTTATGAAGTGAATACAAATGAGGGGCACACTTTTCAGATTTTTCTTTTTGAACAGTAAGCTTTATTTGAAATAGTTCAATGGATATGAATTACTTTTGACAGATAGATAGATAGATAGATAGATAGATAGATAGATAGATAGATAGATAGATAGATAGATAGATAGATAGATAGATA